>CABEEJ010005781.1:0-43373 GCA_901482245.1 Timema douglasi | reverse complement strand
TTTTTTTTTTTTTTTTTCAATTATCTTGAAATATGCAGTAAAGAGCGTTCCACGTGTAAGCTATTGATTTTATCCCCAATTAACTTAATTTATATATATCTTGGTGCCAACAATTTAATAGAAAACAATTAACGTTATAGTTTGTAGGTGTTTATAGTTTTTATTATAAAATGCTGGAAAAGTACATAATATTCTTTGGTTTGTATAACCTGGGATGGAAAGGAATTTAAAATTTTTAAATTTTAGACCATGGAATTCTTGTTTGAATGTGTTTACAAAAATAAATTGTATTAGCAGACATCAAATGAGTGTAAAATTGTAATCCGCCGTTACCTTTGGTAATACATTTTAAATTGAAAGCACACCGTAATGTAGGGCCAATGTTTAATTACATTTTAGGCTTAAGTTATATTCTAATATGTAAGGTTGTTATTATCTACCTTAGTATTATGTACCTTTAGTCTGTGCTAGTATTTTGGTAAGATGAAACGGAATTAAACTGTTATAAAAGTTACTAAATCCACTTTCATATATTCATACCTCAGGTCCTGAAGACTTAAGTTGTTACTTTCACTCTAAAAATAATAATACAATAGTACAATGCCATCAACGTTGTAAAAATATATGTTTGCATTTCCTAAACGGTTCTTCTTTATTGGACAAAATTATATAGATTCCGCCATTCTACGGATAAGCCTCACACTGGGCAACCGGGGCTGAGAGAGAGTTGGATCCTGGTTGTGTGCACTGAGGGTGTTTTTCACACTCTCCCTCCATGCTAATGCTGGTCTGTTACCTTACTGTCCGCACGATAGGTTGTTGGAGTGATTCCTCAGCTGGCCCACCGCTAGACTCCCCTTATCCTGAAAGCTAGCAGTCTTACCTTGACTGAATACACTATGACTATATGTTCTAAGCGATATCATAGTGAGATAGTGCAAGGTAAGCATGTTGCTTTAAACGATAAACTAATGGTAGTAGTTCAGCCACGTTCATTTGTCTGTGGGACATTTATTACACAAATACTTTGAATAAGTCTACCATCATAAATGTGTCTTGAGGAATATAATTGCATTTAAAATCAATCGATTCAAGTTTAATTTCCCTTTACACTCACATCGGTGGTTACATAGTCTAACGCGTCACTCCCTTGTTGAATTGGTTTGCCCGTAACAGTTAGGCACGACAAGAGTTGCGTTTACTAAATGGCTTACAACTAACTATCAACGCAAATCTTCCATTAGAATAGTATTGATCAGTGGCGGATCAGGAAATATTATTTTGGAAGAGTTGATTTATAGATGTTTATGAATAGTTACAGTATTAATTTTGTTACAAACAGCCATTTTTGAGTTATTCAAATTGTGGAACGTTGGCTCTTATCACGGAGCTATTCAGGACAGCTCAGCGCGACTGATATTCAGGAAACATTTTCACTTACAAGTGACATTTATTTGAAACTGGTTGACACAAAATGTAAAATCTTTTAGTTAAGCCACACATTTTATTTGCCTTCCCTTATGCTTACATAATCTTAAAATATCGAATGACTATCAATTGGAGTACGGCTACACACCATTTAAAAAATATACGAGCTGTATCGGTGGTCACACAGTATAAAGCGACTTATCCCTCAGTTAACTGTTTACAGCTAGTAAAGCTATTAGATCTACCTTCATGTATCCGTACGTCAAGTCATATGGTCTACAGATCACTTTGATATACTTATGTTATTAGTATATTATACAATTTTTACAATAACGTTAATAAAGAGTAAAATGTTAAAAATGTAAACAACAAATTTTGTATTTTTAATGGGTTGTTTCTTTGAAAATTGGACTGTAGGTATAGCCTTTTAAAAACAAATAAAGTAATCCATGAATAGGTCACAACAGATTATTTTTTTAAATCAAATTTCAGCGCTGCTATAATAGCACAATTTAAGGATATCTCCTTTATAATTGTCAGCCCTCTTAATTATTTCAGCTCATTTATAGGTAGAAAACACATAGAAAAAGGGCACCCGCAGGGGAGGGCCAGTGACGCAACTAACCCCCCTCCCCCTCCATGAGATTCTGTTGTATAAATATTAGAAGTAGTCTAATCCCGCTTAATAGTGTTCTTAACTAGCGCTCAAACAGTGCCCCCAGCCAACAGAGAGTTATAAAATATAACTAATAAACTAATTACTAACGCCAACCACCAGGCCATCTGCTGACTTCAGGGTTGATAGTTTGGCGCATGTGCGAGCAATTCCAACTGCATTCGCCATTCAGATCGTCAAGTTTGTGTCCCCCCACGAATTTGGATGGATTTGAAAAGGAATTATTATGTTGTATCTTGTTTTCAAGAAACAAGGATTGCCTTAAAAGCGTATTTTGAGACTTCAGTTGAATAAAAAAATTCCGGACCTCACGGTTTGCCCCCTTGGAGAAGAATCCTGGGGTCACCTTTGCATAGAAACATCCCTAAGATCAATGGTTTCACTTAGTAAGGGAAATTTAACACAATTTTAGGGTGATAAATTCTCTGGTTTCTACTGACAATCGACACTAATACATTTGTATCTGTTAAGAAGACTCACTCGCGAATGACCTCGGGCATCTGATATGAGTTATTGTTCAAGTAACCTATGTATTCAAGAAGCCAAGTGGATTCGTAGTTTTATAGCCACCTATGGATGAATTGTGGCACCTTCCCGTGAAATTCACTCCTCATTGTGTGTCTTTTCACCCGAATAGGTGGACTATCGTACTAAACGTCAAGTTATTCCTAGAAATCCCTCATCGGTGGGACACAAATTTTCCATATTGTATATTATGCCAAATGTTTCATAGTTTAGAGCATAACAGGAGTTTAAATCAATTTCATTCTCACACGGCGCATACTCCAAGTGTGAGGCTATTTCTTTGTCACACGGATATTACTCCAAGTGTGAGGCTATTTCTTTGTCACACGGCACATACTCCAAGTGTGAGGCTATTTCTTTGTCACACGGAACATACTCTAAGTGTGAGGCTATTTCTTTGTCACACGGCACATACTCCAAGTGTGAGGCTATTTCTTTGTCACACGGCACATACTCCAAGTGTGAGGCTATTTCTTTGTCACACGGCGCATACTCCAAGTGTGAGGCTATTTCTTTGTCACACGGCACATACTCCAAGTGTGAGGCTATTTAATTATCACACGGAGCATACTCCAAGTGTGGGGCTGTAACATTTGGTGATGTTACATCATACCACCCCCATACTAATCTTAAAGCCATCCTAACCCACTCCGTATGAAACCACAATATTAATAAACTTCCTGCAATAGTAAGCTTCTCTATTGTAGTTCAATGTAGAATCCGTCTACAATACTAAGCCATATCAAACAAGAATTAACTCCCTGCAATCAATAAAATGTTCATGTACTTACCCTTTGTATCTTCTGGCTAAAACAACCTTCAAGACTGGACTATACTCGCCGCGTCCTAAATTGAAGAGTGGGACGAACGAGTCTTAGTTTAACTACATCTGATGTACCAAGCGTACGAGTCAAAATGATTCCAATAGAACTCAAGAATGACACTCACAACAGTTCCGGAACTACTAGCAACCTGCTCCCTGCGGGCAATACCAAATATACCACCAAGATAGCGCGTGATGTGTGTATGTCACTGGTGCTCTGGTCTAAAAGATATTTTGTCAACACTGGCGGACGTGATGAAGAGAGGCCAGTCAATCAAAGCTTGATAGATGGTGTACGTTCTGATTTCCACTCATCGAAGTGGCCGCTGGGACGTCACCGACGTATATGGTCAACCACCCTCCCCCTTTCATCCCCAGGCGACTAGAAACATTATTTAAGCCCGATGATTCTGAAGACTTATTAGCTATTAAATTGGACGCCTTCAGGAGAAGTCATGTCCTAGAATATTGTATTAGACGCCGTCAGGATAAGTCTGATCGTGGACTTGGACATTTTCAGGATGTTTTCATATTCTATACATATTTATTTCATCGATATTATTTTAATAGACTTAAACTATGGGTTGTTGTTCAATTTTGAAATTAAAGTAACGTATTTATTGGAATAAACCTGAATAGACAACGTAAACTATTTGCTAAAATTAATATTGTTTGTAATACTAAATTCTGTAATGAGGCACCTAATTCTTTTTGCCACCAATTAGGCGCTAGTGTCAGTGAAGTTATTAAATATATCAGATGGCCATATTTTTGAACTAATCTTTGCCAGAAGTATTTTATTTGAATGGTCTGAATTTAGTTGTTAATGTAAACTCTTCTTTTGACGATGTTTTCTTATTTTGAATTGTTTGGTAAAGTAACGTAAAATTTTACTGAAGGACTGATTTTGACTTTGAATATTTTCCAAATTATTTAATTTAATTTAATTATGATTTATCTAGGCTCCTTTTGTATCTTATATAATTGTTGTTAACAAGTAGGGATCTGGTTAACGTCTGTAATTGTGTCAACATTTAATAGTCCCACGGGAGTTTGACCTATGGTCGCTAAAACAAAATCTTGTGTTCCCCGAAATATCCGTACGATATTAAATTTAACTTCCCTTTTTTTCTTTTCTTTTTTTTCTGTATTCAATGTAGCGTAGCATATAACTTTCATACCCATTTCAAAGATGCCCATTAGGCTCTTTTTGTAGTCAATAAATATCTAACTATACATTTATAAGGTAATTTGCTCGTATAGTCAACACTTTAGGTTGTTTTGTCAATATTAACTGTTGTGAAACTGACTTTGTGTTGTTGGAGCGAGTGGTTGTCTCTTCCAGACTGACCTAGTTGACTTAAGAACATGTTTCATGTTTGGAAACATTCGTATGATAGTATTGCGCGTTTGTTTAATATGATTATCAACACAACCCCTGATGGAGTTTTGAGTCCATGTAAATTATTGTTTAAATTGTTTTATATTAAATAAAACATTCATATTGTTACCAAATTGTTGCTGATGTCTTTCTTCTTTATAACTTTTTGTAGCTCACCCCCACTTTCCTTTTTGTCTTGTGTAGCCGTAGCTAAGAGGTAGTAGAGTAGTCGGTAACAGGGCTATTTCATTATCATACGGCCCCTACTCCACGTGTGGGGATATTTCATTGTCACAAATAAATGTGTAGCCCACATGCAGAACACTGACTGAAAACCCCAAAAAAACTAATATATTTACAAACCATAGCGAAATTTTGCCCCAAAACCAAATTATACTCATACAGTGTTATTTGGGAGGTCAAACACTCCATTGATATCCAGAGACTTTTTGTAAAACTTGGAATAGTTAGTCAAGCCGTGTGGGTTCTTATAGCATGTCAAAACCCACTTTTTGGAATGAGAGGGACCTAAAAAGTTTTCATTTAAGTCTCAACTCAGTGTGATATGTATGAAACACTTTCTCTGACAAACAATAAATAAAATATTTATTAATGCCATAATAATTTATTAAATACCTGTTTAATACATCTTTAGTTGAAGTCATATTGAATTAAAAACTACATAAGTGAAAATGATATTTTAAAATCTATTCGATGGGACAGATAAAATATCATAAAGTGAATCTTGTGAATTTTACAGGTAATAATTATTGATGTCACCTCAACAAACCAACCCAAGTTGATGAAGCTCAAGCCTATCCAAATAGAAGAACACCTCAAGTGCCAATGTTCTTGTAAGGTAGGTAAAATGGAGAGTCCAGTAATGATATTATTGATGCACAAACATACTCACCAAGAACTTGGTCATATATGACATGCTCAGCAATAATTTAGTAAACGTTTAAAATGATGACTCGCAGCGGTCGAAATGTCTAGCGATCGACTGGTCGGTATTAACCTCCAATCCAAGTGTTCTTAGAGGGAACGGCGGAGGATTTTGGGGGTGGACATATTTGTTCTCTTTTCATAATTTCTTATATTTTTTTTCTATCACCGCGCCTTACTACCTGTTTGGGCTGTTTGCTTTTATAATTATTACCATAAAGGTTTTAGGGATGAAGAAGATTATACTAATAGAAAATGTACCCGAATTTGTTTGGAGGGAGAATGGAAGATTATTTAGGAAAAAAAACCCTCAGTACACCTGACCGTTATTTGAACCTTGAACTTCCCGTCATCGGCAGTCTAGTCTACTGCGAGAGTAGCGCCTTGGTCCATGAGGCCACCGAAGTGGGAAATTCTGGTTGTTGATTTGTCATTGAACAATGGTAGGTAGGATAGACTACTCAGTGGGCCTCAATCTTGGAGCATAAAAATGTTTAACAGTAGAGAGGGCTTTGTGGATTACATCAAGTTCCGGCTCCTGCTCTCATTCTAGAAGATGTGACGTCACACGGCTTATGGTGTCACGTGATCTGACCTTGAGCGGTAGATTTGAATAGTCACTTGTGCTAAGGCTAATTTGAACAAGAACTCGTTTTGGGACGTGTGGGTGATCAAGGGAAAAATAAAACTTTAGGTGTAGGTGTTTTGGTTTTAAAAGATTGTGAGAACTTTTTAAAACTATGCATTATGTAGTTAAGATGTTGGAATATTGTTGTAACAGCCAATGTCTAAGATATAACCCTGTGGAATATAATGTGTGGTGTGTTTGAGAAGACCTTCATTTGAACACCACATATTAAATTAATATTGGAAAAATTGGTGTTAAAGGCTTATAGAAACAACCGCTTTAGGGAATATTTGGGAAAATAATATCATAGAGAATGTATTTTTTAAGAACCTCGTGATAGAGAAACTTTAAAGGGCAGAGAAGGCTGAATCCTATTAAAAGTACACACTAACGTAGAGTGAGATGTATCTTTGTTTACATCCTATTTCGTGTTCTATATGGGGCAAAGCTTAATTGAATACAGCTTGTTGCTGAAAATGTTATATATTATTGAAACAGCACACCACCGAGTTTAGTATTGGCGTATTACACAAAGTATTATGTTTCAAATTAGTTAAAACAATGATATTGCACCATGAAATAATTCAATGCAATAGTGCACCGTGATTAGGTGGTGTAGTTTTGGAATCTAAACTAGATATAGATATTAGAATATTGATGGGGAGGTAACTATTACATTTATTTACTATTTATTTATTAATAGTAGTACACAGTTGTTAAAAAGTAGTAATTAATACAATATCACGAGTAGTAGTGTGGTTATGTGAATGTGTATCCTTGTGTGTGCAGCTGTCTCCTAGTGACTGCTCCAAAATACAAATATTCGACCCCGACTCATGTCTCTGTCGCTGTAACAACAAGACAGTTTGCAACAACGGACTTTCCTGGGATCCCATGAAGTGCGGTTGTCTGTAGTGACAACATCCCCTACACATGGATAAACATATAGCCACTATACAGGTTAGCACTCCCTCTGTAATAGTATTTGGTGCCTATACAATTATTACAGTAATATTTATTTAATTATTTCTCTTATACACCACATCACTTGTTATGTAATAGTATTCCTGTTTCAGGTCCAGGTGTTATACTACCAGGGATTGATGTACTAGAACGTAATATATTTAAAATCAAATAATTAAAATAAGCTGTTTCTGTACACATTTGTAAAAGAATATGTAGTTTATTAGAATATTTATTTGATCTAGGCACATTCACTATTCACTACCATAAAATTCCCATAAATATTATTTAAACATTCAAAATTGAATAAAATATATTTGATAAAAACTATATTATTTGGTCATATCAAATTTGTGTCATTATTAATTTTGTTTGAAATATTAATACATATTGTATAATTATGTACTTTTAATTGGTTTTAAGGCAGTCTTATGTATGTAGACTGTTGTAAGGGGGGCGGGAGTTTCAATATATATATTAATAACAGAGTTGTTAATATATATATATATATATATATATGTATATTTATATTAATAACAGAGTTGTATTTTTCCTTTCATAATAATTAAGAACCGATGCTTGTTTTTAATAAGTATTTGATTTTAAAAGCGTGCCATTTTATTATGAGGTGGTTAGCCCAAATAAGGCCATGCTTTTAATACGGCCACATATCGATATCTCGGGAAATACATGCAATACGGCAGAGGTGGCAGCACTCAGTGGATCCACAACAGAGCAGTCTCTGTTGGATATATTTTGAACTTCTCGCTATCACTCCATCTCGGCCATTTTGTGAGCGCTGTTCATTAACTGTGACTGTTATAATATTTAGTGTGCACATTATACTTTACCGTCAATGGTAAGTAGCATTTAAATATTATTATTATTTATATTTATTTGTACACCATAATTAATCCTCTTAAAGCATGTGGTATGATATTTCATAAATGTTACAATATTATGCTGTAAAAAAATAATAAAGATTTACATGCAATAGCCCCAAATAAGGCCATGGGTGGCCTTGTTTGGGGCGTCCTGTGGCCTTGATAGGGGCACCACGTGCTCTTATTAAATGCATTTCAATTATTTAAACTTTTAATTGGTTCGGTAATGTCAGAGAGCTTTTAATGTCTGTAATTTATTCATCAATGTTTTAAAGAGCTCTTATAACATAGATACATCCATAAACAGCCAAATATGCATATGTTAATGTATTTGGGGTGAATAATAGGGTCATGTGACACATGCGCAAGCTGCGCTGTTACTGAAACCGTCCGATTCATTAGGGGTAAGATAATAATGATAAATATTACGAAGGTAAATAAGATTAAAATGAAGCATCGATGGACCTAATATATGTAAAGAAACAAGAATATCCTGATAAAACCCATGATCACTTATAGCTTATTTTCCCACTTTTCAATGAAATTTGTGTATACTCATAATATAAATTGATGACAATAAAGTGTAAAAATTAAAGTAATTTTAAAATATCATGAAACCTTACATGAGTATATTATGGTTTGATTACAGATAAATATGGCTCCTGTGCAGTCAAAACTGCGGAGAGCTCAATGGACAAGTGAGCAAATGAAAGCGGCTATAGCAGCCATCCACAATGGGCGTTCAGTCAAAGGTGTGGCGTCTGAATTTGATATTCCACGAAGAACACTACGCAACCATTTGATATGAGGCAAGACAGACAGAAAATTGGGAAGACCTTCTGTCTTGACTATGGAACAAGAGATGGAGTTATGTGGAAGGCTCTTTCGGCTAGCAGATGTTGGTATGCCCATCACTAGTAATGTTCTAAAAAGAAGTGTTTATTCGTTCTGCAAAGAAAATAGCATTCAAAACCCATTTAACTCACTGAAGCGCAAAGCTGGACGCCAGTGGTTGGAACTATTTCTGAAAAGCCATTTAAATGTAGCAAAACGTAGAACTAAACATATCAATCCCGAAAGAGCTTCCAAACTGAATCCTTATATTGTCAAAGATTTATTTGTAAAACTTAGAGATGTTATGCTAGAAATTGATGTAGCTGATAAACCTCATTTGATATATAATGTTGACGAAAATGGTTGTAGATTGACACTACACCATCAATAGCAGGTTTTTGCTCGCAAAGGTGTAAAACGCGTTCACATCGTAGCTCCTGAGCATGAAGAAAACGTTACTGTTGTTATATGTGGGAATGCTATGGGACAGTTTGTGCCACCAATGATTCTATTCAAAGGACAAAGACTGAAGCCAGCATGGGAAGAGAACTTACCACCAGGATAAAATGCTGTAATGACACTTAAAGTAAGCATGGCATGTGAAACCTTCTCACAGTGGATTGATCACTTTGCTAAGTACAAAGCCACTGGCGATAGAGAACTGCTCATCTTTGATGGTGCGTCTTCACATCTAGATGAGAATATTGTTTCGGCAGCAGAAATATATAACATAACACTTTATTGTTTGCCAAGCAATACCACACATGAACTACAGCCTCTAGACAAAACAGTCTTTCGAGTCATTTTGGGACTACGAAGTTCTGAAATTCTAAATGACTCATCCAGATAGAAAAATAAATGATAGCATATTCAGGAATATATTTTCCAAGGTATGGCTAAGGTCTATGACCCCAGCAAACTTAATCTCCGGGTTTAAAGCGACAGGAATTTACCCATATAGTCCTGATATTATCCCTGAAATTGCCTTTGCTCCTGCCTCTCTGACCAACATTGAATGTGCAGCTGGTACTCCGGATATAATCAGTAGCTCAGTAGACACTTCACAATTAAATGGAACCCACCGAGTTTCTTCTGGCTCATCTAACTCAAAATCAAAAGATTACTTATCATTTCCCAAATTGAACGTGGCTTTGCAGAATATTGCTCCTCAGTCAGCTATCTCAAAATATCCCGTTACAAATGTATCAACTGCTGTTCGTTCAGCAACTGAAACTCCTAAATCCACATCAGCAGGCTCTCTCGTCCAGAATACCCTCAACTTCTACACTTCTAGTCGAACCCTATCGACAATCCTGTCCACACCAAAGATGAAGACACAGAAGACACAGCGACGTCAATCTATCAATTATTCGCGGGCTCAAAAAGTCGTTAAATCTTTGTTTGAAATAAAGAAATCAACAACTATGCCAAAAGCTCCTAGGAACAAATTGTCTAATAATGCACGCAGCAAGGTAGGTGATCCTGCTTCAGGAGATTTGTCACAGCCAAGCACCAGTAGAACTCAGCAACGCAGAAAACACAATATATCTGCGAATTGGTACTGCTTCCTTTGTAACCAGGATCGTCTAGCTGATATGAGGCTATGTGCAAGTTGCAAGAATTACGTGCACGAGGAATGTGTTGGACTAACAAAATCAGACAGAGAGATTTTCTTTTGTCCCCATTGTGCCTGAAAATGTGTTTTTTACACTAGATATTGCGTGATTAACATCCAAATAATTAACTAAAATAACTACAGAGGTTTTTGAGCTTCTAATATTTTTTATTTTAATAATTTTGTATCATTAAAACCTTTTCAGAAATTATTTTTATATCTCTTCAATGTAAATAATTTTGTGTGGCCTTATTTGAAACACCTAGATCCAAACAAAGCCACCTTGCATTCATTAAAAAATATCTTAATAGCTTGCTTAATATTATTATTATTATTATTATTATTATTAGCACCGCGTCTTACTACCCGTTTGGGTTATACGCAAAGCTTAATATTATTATTTTCATTAAATAAAAAGTGTTATTTATTTTGATAAATATTGTAACTGAGTAGTTTTAATATTAACAAAGATGATAGTCTCTATATTTTTATGTATATTTTAAATCGAGCTACGTTCATTATTTTTTGTAATTTTAACAATCTGTTTTTGTTGGATAAATCTTAAAACAAAGGGGGAAAGTTTCTATTTGTGTCTTCTATGTTGCCCAATACAAGTTTGTTCTTGTGATTGTTTTGGAGGCTAACATTGAGAGGTCAGACTCAACTTAGCGTTGGAGTGTGATTAGTGTTTTAGATTACGATTGGATTTCCAATCAAACACGCTTTACTAAAAATGTGAACATTACGTCCAATGCCAGTGGCGTAACATCAATAGTAAGGGCCCTGATGCAATGTTTGTTAATGGGCATTTAAAGTGAGGAATTTTTACTAAAAGTGAGCTTGACAACAAATATTTATAAGCGTATGTGATAATGTGGCTTATTATTATTATTAGCACCGCGTCTTACTACCCGTTCGGGTTATACGCACTTACGCTAATGTGTAATGGTAGGGTGATTGTGAGATGAAATGGAGGACCTACAGTTTAACGTGGAATCCGAACCACGGTGGAGGCCTGGCATTCCCCACATTCACAAGATGTATTGTCAGAGGTGAAGGAAGGGTTTGGTAATATGATAAATCTGTGCCGGGACCGAGGATTGAACCCCGGCCGCCAGCACAGAAGTCTGACACCTTACCCCTAGACCACCAGGTCACCTACAATGTGACTTAAAAATATATGGTATAAAATTCATGCGGAGTCTATCTGTGATGCAATATTTACTGTTCCGAATGTTTTAAAACTACATATATTGTCCAAGTGAATTGCACATTCCTCGTGTTTTTCAATTCTTTCATTAAATATTGTGCGTATAACCCGAACGCGTAATAAGACGCGGTGCTAAATATTTATATTTTTACAATCACATGACAATTGTAGCGAATAATGAATCCTTGTGGGATTGGAATACTGTATAATTCATTGTGTGTGGAGAAAGGTGCTCCACCTCATATTAATGTGTTTAAAAAAAAGAGTTTTTTATGTTTAAAGAGTGTTGGTTGGTCCGGGGCCACCCTTGAGGGTGCCTAAGACAGACATGCTCCTAATAACGCAGAAAGGTGTTTCACTATCCAACCATATTATTCGCATGTATGAATCAACATCAAATATTTAAGTCTATACATGTATAATTTAATAAAGATTGGTTAAAATCATAAAAGATATACTACTACTTGTAAAAATATGAAATTACAAATTCAATTTTTGAATCCCGTTTTTTCTCCCAGATGTAAGAATTCTCTCGGGAATTTTGTAATACTAGTCAAGATATATCAAGTGTTTTTTTTAGAGCATGTAAATTTGTATGCAATAGTAAACGTGTTTACATTTTTAGTAGGCCTATACTTGAACTACATTTAAAATTGTGTTTAGTACGTTTTGATAACAATAAAGTATTACGTTAGGAAATTATTGTAATTAAAATAGGATTATGGGTTTCAGATGTTATGAATAGTGATCGTATACGATTGATCGTATGATTTTTAAGGAAAATATTAACTATCCTTTGTTTTTGTGATTTTAATGAATTTAATAATTTATTTTTATCCCAACACTTTATTTCCAACCATTATTAAATGTAATTTAATAGCTCTATCACAAATATATATGCAAGCGTTGTCTTGGGAGTGACGTTTTCACAGAAATTGTACAGAAACGTATTAAATTAGTTGAAATAATCCAAAGAATAAATAAAGAATGTAATAAATTCGATCTTATATAGTAAAATAAGCTAAATGATAATATAGTAAAGAAAGAAAAGACATTATATTATAAATATGACATTACGATTAATATTTAATCTATCTAAGGTAATTCGTTTTAAGGGTGTGTTTATTCATAAAATATTTTAGTTTCGACAAATGATAGATGTTCTCTGCAGCCAGGATAATAACTGACACTATAGCACCACTGATCAAGATGTGGAACACGCAGTAGACATCCCACAGCTCCACACCGCTGATAACATCTTCCTTCAGATGTGGTTGTGCCACTGCGATGCCCATAGTCTTCAGTTTGATATTGTTCAGCACACCACTCTCTTTCAACTTCTGTATCCTGAGGAGGAAATATTGGTAATAATAACGCTAGTGTTACCGGGATGGTTGGCAAACATGGTATTTCACCTTATAAGACAGCAATAAATCATTTAGGATGTTCGAAAACCAAGTGCTTAGGGAAATATTTGCTCCAAAAAGGAACGGAAATAGTGGAGATTAGAGGGGTACACATAACCTGACATTGGTGACCAGGAAAAAAAAGGATTTTATAAACATTTAGGATCAACATATATGAAAATTGACTAGATTGGTATGTTAGTTTACTCGAATTTATATTGTTAACTTAGAAATAAGCAAACAACAAATTATATTTGAGCAATTACAATAGATGTGGTTCGAATTAAGTTTACTAGCTCAACCTACACAAACTGCAACCCCCAAACAGCTGTTCGCCTTTAATTATCGCCACTCTCTAATTCCTCTTTCTTTGCAGACACATTTGTCACGTGATCAAATAGTTTTAATTTGAACCAAACAAAATGTTACTTTTTCCTAAGCTTCTAGATCTTTAATACCCTCTTCCGCAGTGGTACACACACTCACTATTACTTCCTATTTACTTTTTTGATATTTTGTCATAGTTTGCAAATCTTTGTATTTAACAGAATCAAAAACCTTTTTTTAATGTGCTCTACTTAAACATCAAAAGGGTTGCGACTAGATTCTTTTTTTTTTCTTGTAACTTTATTTGGTCATTGTATTAAGCGTAACTAAAGTACTAGTCTTGTTTCCAAACTACTTCGTGGGAAAGTAATGGGAGGATTTGACCTCTTCCTAAAAAGAAGCTCAAAACGGCCTTGGGGTAGTTTATCGTAGGCAAACATGTTTTTACCAACTCTCTTAACATATAAATATCTTTAAAAATTAAAGAAATACATTTTAAGGCAATCGTTTGTATAAACTAGTAGTACAAACGGAAATTATCTTCTTAAATCTCTTGAAATTAATTGTATATAAATAAAAATAATGTCAAGATAAGAATCCTCAGTCATGTTTAAGCCAAGGTAAATAAAGCCAACCTATAGGGACTTTCTTTCTTTAACTCCTGGAAGAATACTTGCATTTATGAAATTAATAATTTTTTCTCGAATTGTATAAGAAATTTAGATCTTGTTTCAAATCAAAAAATAACATTATAGGTGAAATTAAATCTTCATAAAGTGTTTATATACTTACACGTGGTTTATTGCCTTGCGATATGGGCTGTGTTTTGTAAGCAGTATAGAATGTCGAACTTTGCTGAATACCTCTGGCAGACACACCAACCGGCAATCTAGCATGTTCAGTAGCGGAAACGAAAGTTCGTAGGTAGTTATGTAGGCGTAGTGTTCCATTGCACACACTTTCCTAAGACCTTCAATTAAACTGCCAGGGTGATTGTTAGCATCATGATCCATGTTACTATCGTAGATTTCCTTCAGTAAACCACTTTTAGCTGTCTGAAAATAAGTTTATTTGGTCATAGAATAGACTATTAAGGAATAAACATATTTCCCTTGGGCCCAATCTGATGATTTAACATTTAATCAAAATCCATGGCGAGCGTTAAATATTGTTTATTTGGATAGTAAGGTTGAGTGTCTCTTATAGAACGAGACAACATTCCTCACAATAAATTTAAATTAAGTGAAAAATGAAGTTAAATTCCAGCATCAGAACTGATTCTGTGGTACACCAGCATGAATCAGTTTCTTGTACAGTCAACTCTCGATTCTACGACCCCGGGAATAGCTTCCCTCTCGAAGTAACTACCCTTTTTTGGGGAACCGTGAAAAATGGGGGGAAAAAGGTTGAAAAGTTTAAGGAAATCGGCTGTAAAATGTGTTTGTTGCATTTATTTAGGTCGCTGCGTTGCAATTATCTTTGTGAACGCTGTATTACTAGTAACTGGGGTGGGTCAGGTATAAAAAAAGACACCACCTCATCAATGCCAGCCAATATCACTTGACTCTGTCCACCCCCTCCCACAAGCAAGACAATGTTTCCCCGCGCGCGACTGCCGCTACATCACGCGCCAGGCTTGCTTTTGCCATTGTTATTTCGATTCTCGATTTGGTTACTATTTTGGTTTGATTTTGTGAACAATTTTTGACGACCCATGCTATTGTTTAACATTGTTATTTTGATTTGGTTACGTTTTTGGTTGGATTTTGTGAACGATTTTTGATGACCCACGCTATTTTTTTTTATTTGATACGAACTTATAATTTTGACTAAATTAGTGAAAGGAGTACCTTCTTCAAGAAATAGGTAGGTTTTATTTTATTTACTTTTTCACGTACTGTCTAAAATATGCAATTTTTTCGTTGGAAGGTCAGGGGTGGAACAAAATCTGTTAAAATTCAATAACGACCCCTTCGAAATAACGACCCTTTTCCAGGGAACCGTTAAAGGTCGTAGAATCGAGAGTTAACTGTATTTATAATTTATTAATTAATCCCTCATAATTATTGTTTCTCATTTAAGATTAATTCAACAAAAACTCGACATTAGCTTACTGGTGCCTACAGATTAGAAGTGGTTTCTTGATAAAATTATAAGTTTATATTCATCTATCCTGTACCTTCATCCAAATATAACAAACATATTCCTTAAAAAAAAAGTAAAAAATTGTACGGGGCTCCACACGGACTTTCTTGATCTATTGTTTAAGAATGGAGATATTTACTCAAAATTAATAATATAATATACACTAGCGAACTCGAGAACAAACTGCGCTATACATACGTGAAATATTTTTTGACTCATGGTTTTAAATTTCATAATTTTATTTTTAATGAATTAACGTCTTCATTTGTATATTTGGACCAATAAAAAATATCGATATTGGGTTCCCAAAAGTAAACAGTTAAAGTTATAAGCACATGTCTGAACGTTAAGGTGATTGGTTCTCACATAGCAAAGTGTAAATTTAAGTTAGCAAAGTTAAATATACTCAAAATATTCAGTAAATGACATCAACCGCTAATTAGAGAGATGGCAAGAGCGCAATTAAACGCAAGCCGCCAAGCGGCGAAAGAGAAGTTACTTTGCATTGGAGAAAGGTTAAGTTCTCCAAATAGGTAAAAGACTAATAAATACGTGGTTACAAATTAACCACGCTGATACCAAAAAACCCCATCCCGTAATCGAAATTTAAATTAATAAGTCCAAAAATAATAATTTTGATAAGATCCGCATAATTTAACCGAAAGAGAATTTTGAAGAATTAAGGTTAAGCCTTAGCTTAAATTGCAGCTCTCACCTTGAGCTAAGCCTATGGTACAATGAGTGACGATATATATAAACTACTGTCATATATAGCCTCTCCTTTTCTCAATGCATATAAATGTTTATAAATGATCTCCCAAGTTGTTTGTGACATTCTCAACATCATCTATATGCCGATGATTTCCAACTTTATTTATCATCCTCTCTTTCTCATATCGATAGTGCATTGGATATTATGAATTCTGACTTAAATGCAACACATAATTGACCACTACAAAATGGTCTTAATGTAAATCCTAAAAAATCTCAATCTATTGTTATAAGGTCAAAAAAATTACTATTCACATTGATTTTCACATTTGTACAAAAAATAAATTTAAATAACAACCCAATTCTATTTGTGCCGGTTGTTAATAACCTTGGTTCACATATAAATGAAAACCTAACACGGAATAATCATGTGAAAGAAATATGTAAAAAAGTGTTCTTTGCCTTACACTCACTTAAGCACCTGAAAAAATTTATACCAATGTATATTAAATCCACTCTTATCCAATCCCTTATCCTCCCGCTTTTCGACTATAGTTATGTAGGACAGCTGACCTTGCGGCAAGACTACAAATACTCCGAAACACATGTGCTAGATTTATATTCAACCTCCAGTCACGAGATCATATTTCCCCATACTATAAAGTGGGGTTCCTACATGCAATGATTATTGGCGCCACTTGACTGGCATAACGCCAGTAAAATAAAAAGTAGTTGAAATTTTTGACGCCAGTATCTTGTTTGTTTGTAAAGGTGTTTAAATTGATAATATTGTTTTACAAACGATGGTGAAACTAGCAAAGAATGGTCACAGAACATATGACATATGCACATGATGCATATGAACAGTATCCATGCTTGTGGAATCACAACATTTCTTCATATAAAGACAAAAATAAAAGAGACGAGGCATTGATAAAAATAGTAGAGGTTATGTCCGATGTAGTCACATAATTTAGTGTAAGCGCTGCAAACGCCAAAATACGTAATATTAAAAATGCCTGTATTCTAGAACATCATAAAGTTTCAAAATCGTATGAAAGTGGAACATAAACAGAATCCATATACAAACCAACAGTAGGTTGGTATTCTGTGGCAAACCGGTTTCTGAAAGGAATACTTTGGTAATTAGTGTTTATTCTGATAATTTAATTATGTACTGTAACAATAATTCAAATCATTTAATTTTGCCATGGTACTCTGATTGCTGCTATGAAGTAGCCAGCATATTTGTCTCTAATCAATACAGCTTCTCTTGTATGGGTATGGGTCCCAACATATCCTATGTCACAAAGTCCACCTGCTCGTATTTTACCCCATGTGTCTGGCAGTATCTCTCCAGGTTTTCGGTATATATTAATCCTGGAGTAAGATATGCAGCAGGAGAGGTCTTTTGCAACCAATTGTGTAGAGCACAACTTGCTAACACCATTTTATATATCTTTTCAGGTGACAAAGAAAAAGGTTTCTCAAATACTTGAAATCTCGATACTAAAATGCCGAAAGCATTTTCGACTATGCGTTGGGCTTTGCTGAGACGGTAGTTGAAAATGTTTTGCTCAAAGGTTAATATACCACCTCGTCCATAGGGCTTCAAGATAAATATTTAAAGGAAATGCGTCATCCCCTACAATGAGATAGCTATTCGGCATATTAAAAGATTTATATTTAACTGCCATTTTCAAATTTGAACGAAAAAACACACCACCGACTGATTCTATTTCTGCTGTACCCACATCTAAATAAGTGAAACAGTAATTACTATCTACAAAAGCTAGCATGATTGTGCTGAAAGTTCCTTTGCAGTTATAAAAAGTAGAACCACTTTTATTAGGGCACTTAATCACCACAGTAATTCCGTCAGCTACACCAACACATTGAGGAAAATTCTATCTGGTTGCGAAGCCAAGTTCCACTTCATTCCTTTCATTTTCTGTACACGTCGCACAGTGTGATATTTCAGCAATCTAGCTGGAAAAAAATCAATTTTTCAATTGAACCAAAAGAGTGAAACTGTGTTTGTATTCAATAACAGAACATCCCTAGTGTGTGTGTGTGCGTGATTTGGTTCCTCAATAAGTGCCCGGCATAATGTTGAAACTTGCCCGAACATGTCTACACTCGCACTTGTCATGCGCAGCCCAAACTCACTCTGTTCAGTCCTTTTAGTTCGCTAGACCGGTGTACATCCTCCGTGTTCTCCAGTGGTCTATCTATATTACAATTATTATTTTCATTGTTTTAACTTGTTATTAAGTGATTTATTTTTTCAAAATTATATTTTATTGACCCGAGACAACTTTTGAAAACATGAGTAATTTTCGCTTAATATAAAAGCTATTTATGTTATTTTAAGTAGGTTTCAGTATACCACTTTATACAGCGTGGCTGCTATACACAAAATAAAGCTAGTTCTTTCATATATTCAAAACACAAAAAAAGTTTTGCGCAAATTTGCGCACTAAATTATTTTTCATTATTTACCAAATGAATCCGCCAATTACTCGTAAATCCTTATTTTACATATGGGTGGAAAATTCGAAGAATTCGAGATTCGAAGCCATTTTATCTTTTATTTTGCAAGAATTGAACAACTCATCGTTTTCTGAAACTGCTCTAAAAAGTATTAAAGCAAAAATAAGGAGTTTTTGTCAAAAAATTGAAAAGAGATGGGATAAAGTGGCAAGACATCAAGAGCGGGTCCTGAATGACTACTCATCCTGGCTTCAAGGAGATATTACATTTCCTGCGGTTGTGTTTCAAGATTTCCCAAGTACTTCAACACAAGATGGTGCCATTAACAGGCCTGGTAGGCCTAAAAAGCTTTTTAGTAGCTGTGGTCCTAAGGCTAGATCACTAAAAGTAAAAATATTTCAGCCATGATGAACTGTTGATGGCCACAGAAATGAAACTACGGAAAGAAGGGAAAAGGGACTCCGCAGCTATAGTTAAAGAGCTCTGTTTTGCATCTCCAAAAAGAGGTACAACCATCAAAAAGGGATGCAAGTTTTTACATCAAAAGCTAGCTTTACTATCTGCCGATCAAGCACTTGCTTTAATAGTGGATGCCAATCTTTCAACACGCCAGTACAACCTCATACGCCAACAAGCCAAAGACTTAAATTGTAAATTATTACAAGGTTAAGGAAGCTAAACAGTTATGTTATCCTCCTGGAATTACCATAACAGAAACAACAGCCGAAATACCACTCCAATCGCTGATTGACCACACAGTATCACGGTTATGTAACGTTAAACAAATAATGGAGAGTTTGTGTTTTCCTGAGAATAGTACTCTCGATATAATCATAAAATGAGGTTGTGATGGGGCAGATCAAAATAGATACCAGCAAAAGTTTTCTCAAGAGCATTTTACCGATGAAAGTTTATTTAGCATTTCTATGGTACCTATACAGATTTACTCAGGTACTGAGGAATCTAATAAAGCCATACTTTGGCAAAATTCCGCTCCATCTTCGACCAGACACTGTCGCCCCATCAAATTTATATTTGCCAAGGAGTCAGTAGACGTGATATCCTCAGAGGTTAGGAAAATTGAGAGACAAATCGCAACAATTTCGTCTTCCAAAATATTTGTTAATGGCACGCATGTTACTGTAAAGTCTACATTGATATTCTGCATAATAGATGGTAAGGTCTGCAATGCAGTCACTTCATGAGCTTCAACACAAACATGTTACTTGTGTGGAGCTACACCAAGCGAAATGAACAATGGGAATACAATATCAAAAAAGGAAGTGAAGATAGATTTTCTTTCTTTTGGATTATCACCTCTACATTCCTGGATTAGATTATTGGAATGTATTCTTCACATTTCTTATCGTTTAGAAATAAAATTATGGCAAGCTAGAGTATCAGAAAAGAAACAAAAATTTGCTGAAAAGAAGAAAGAAGTGCAAGAAAGATTCAAAAGTGAGTTGGGTTTGCTTATAGATATACCTAAACAGCAAACTGGGAACACTAATGATGGCAACACGGCTCGGAAGTTTTTTAGAAATGCGGGGAAATCTGCAAAAATAACCGGGGTGAATTTAGGCCTAATCAAAAGATCTTATGTCATTTTAAAAAGTTTAAATTGTGGTTTTAAAATAAATGTGGAAAGGTTTGATGCGTACACTAGGGATACGCAAGACCTATACCTCAGAGAGTACTCTTGGTATCCAATGCCCGTAAGTCAACTCAAAATATTATTCCATGGAAAGGATATTATTGCTTCTTGTGTTTTGCCGATTGGACAATTTTCTGAAGAAGCTCAAGAGGCAAGAAGTAAACACAACAAGCAATACAGGGAACGTGGGATCCGAACCACGGTGGAGGCCTGGCATTCCCCACATTCACAAGTTGTGATTAATACACGTCTTGCCAGAGGTAAAGGAAGGGTTTGGCAATCAGCTAAATCTGTACCGGGACTCCTTTCAGTCGGTGAGACGGAGTGATAGAGGGAGGAGGTCATGGCCAGACATGATGAAGTTGGAGTACAAACAGATCTGAGGGTGAGTGTTAGAGAGAGGAGGTAATGGCCAGACATGTTGAAGTTGGAGTAAAAACAGATCTCAGGGTGAGTGTTAGAGAGAGGAGGGCATGGCCAGACATGTTGAAGTTGGAGTACAAACAGATCTGAGGGTGAGTGTTAGAGGGAGGAGGTCATGGCCAGACGTGTTGAAGTTGGAGTACAAACAGATCTGAGGGTGAGTGTTAGAGAGAGGAGGTCATGGCCAGACGTGTTGAAGTTGGAGTACAAACAGATCTGAGGGTGAGTGTTAGAGAGAGGAGGTCATGGCCAGACATGTTGAAGTTGGAGTACAAACAGATCTGAGGGTGAGTGTTAGAGAGAGGAGGTCATGGCCAGACGTGTTGAAGTTGGAGTACAAACAGGTCTGAGGGTGAGTGTTAGAGGAAAGAGGTCATGGCCAGACGTGTTGAAGTTGGAGTACAAACAGGTCTGAGGGTGAGTGTTAGAGGGAGGAGGTCATGGCCAGACATGTTGAAGTTGGAGTACAAACAGGTCTGAGGGTGAGTGTTAGAGGGAGGAGGTCATGGCCAGACGTGTTGAAGTTGGAGTACAAACAGGTCTGAGGGTGAGTGTTATGCCATTTGATGAACTGTTACATTGTAACTTGTTACAACTTCGTCTAAAAATTTTTACTTCCGTTTTAAATTTTCAGCATTTTTGTAGGGGATGCTATATTTATCGCATTGCTACTAAATTTCTCTTACATAAATTTTGATTAATAAATTAGGTAATTATTGACTATTGAGTATAATTTAAGAAAGATAGATTATTGCTGTACCAGGGGCGGATCCAGGACGTGGGAATGAGGGGAGTACCCCCTACCCCTTCAAGAAATTAAACCAATTAAATCAATGTTAAAGTTACTACTAGTTTTATTGTCACGTAATACTATCTCACTAACCAGATTTCATTTTTTATTGTTATTGGTAATATTATTAAATGATTAGGCTAACCTACAGTAATTATTATAAATTCTTAAGACAATCACATTATGTATTAAAATGATGAAAATAGGCATTAATGAAATAACCCAAGTTTAAGTTGCGTGCCTCTCACCTTGTTGCACAAACATTGTTTAGGTATACATTTATTTTATCATTTTTATTATTACTATTTCAATTATTAATAATAAAGATCTTTAAAATAATTTATTTCCAAACAACGTGCTTAAAACACAATCTTTGAATAATACCACACACACAACGTGTTAGTATTGCTTAGAGGTAAAATTTCGATTCAAAATGAGAAATAACTAGTTATACTTGAAAATTTTTAAATGAGGCTTGTATATGTGCTGAGAGCCCACTGTTGGGCTCCAATTATAAAACTCTGGAAAGCCCCTCGATGGGCGCCGATTAAAGTACACCCTTAAGAGCCCCTCGATGGGCCGTCAATTGAAGAATCTCAGAAAACCTCACGATGGGTCGTAAATTTGTAAAACACGAGTGAGGCCCCTCGTTGGGTGGCCAATTTATAATATCGGACGAAAGCCTCTCGTTGGGTTGCCATTTGTAAAATTCTAAAGATTACTTATAATCTTAACATCTGTCCCTGGCTAGCTCAGCTTCTCTTATTGACGCGATTATCATATAAGGAAATTCCCACTTATATAATAAATATACTTTGAACACTTTTATATTAATTTATTATTAGAACATATTTCTTTATAAGTTATTAATATAACAATTTACAAGTTCAGCTTGTCCCTACGCTAGTCACCGTACACTGTAACGTAATTAAATAGGTGACGACAAGCAACACACGTCTTGTCGCCAACTCGATCACTGCTCGTCTCTTTTCTTGTGTAACAGTCAGAATTTGTTTCTCCCCTCGTGTATTTTTTAAATTACGATGACATTAACTCTTCTACCAGAGGGGACTGACAATCTCGACCTATCACAAGAGAGTAGTTTGAATTCTGTCTTTCTGGTTGGTTGGACAACGCAACCGCTTCGTACTAAGGAAAAGGTGTATTTCTCTTAGACGTAAACTAAGTGCAGTCTCATCCTTCCTTTTCGAAACAACATAGAGTTTACAAGTTGAGATATTGCATACTATAGAGTAGAGTTAACGTTTTATTGTTCAAAATTTGAATAAATCCATATAGTTTGTCTAATTTATTGAATAAAAAAATATATATAATAAATGTTATAAGATTTAAATTTATTTCTCTCTTAATAATGATTATTTGTTGATATTCTTATTATTTTCTTATAATAAATTTCAATAATAATCGCAAATTTCGAGTTATACCCTTCATTAGAGGATTATTCTCAAGCTTAGCGTTACAACGAAAAATTACTGAAAGATTTATTCTCAAATTTTGAAGTATTTTTATTTTAAATTTCTTTAGGTACCTCCCCGACCCGATCCTACTCGCGTCCCTCCCCCCTCTCCCCCACCCTCACCCGAAAATCCTGGATTCGCCCCTGTGCTGTGCAAACATTTCCCCTAAGAGGTTAAAGGGAAATCAACATCAGATTTTTGAAAAATTTACTTATTTGCTTACTTTATGGCATTGGAGCATTATTGCATTCAAACTAGAGTATCTCTTCACAACTAGAGCTCACAAAATGGTATTAATATATTTGCCAATATCTCAGAAACTATTGGTTTTATAAAAATATATTTAAAATAAAGTTTTTTTAATAGTACTAAAATTTTACAATAATGAGTTATTTAGTATCTCAAATAGTTGCGGAGATATATTCATTTTTGCATCTGTAACGAACCCTAAAATTAATTTCATGGGAAAATGAAAAAAAACAAAAACATTTTGTTTATAATCTTAATCAACGTTTGGATACAAATTTTAATCAAAATCGTTAAATTCGATTTTGAGAAAATGGAATTTTTCTATTTTCATCTTTTAGTAAACTGTTCTTCATTTTAGGGTTAGACAGACGTACAGACAGATGGCATTGCAAAAACAACTTTTTAGGGTTTGGGGGGTCATGAAACGTCAACATCCATCAACATCTCGGGCTAGATTTTTTTAACGGTCGTAATAATTTACCTTAAAGTGTTGAAAAAGTTAAATAAATATATATATGTGTATAGCTTGAAAACTTTTGGTTTTATAAAAATAGATTTAAAGTAAAATATGTTTATTATAAATAGATATACATGTATGCAATGGTAAGTAATTTTATATCTCAAAGACTTACGGAGATAAAATTTAAAATGATTATTTACGCATCAAACCGGGACCCTTAAAGTCATTTTGACGAAAATTTGAGAGTAGCCATTTGGTTTGTAATATTGATCAAAGCTTAGAAATGAAATTTAATCAAAATCACTAAAGCCAATTTTGATCAAATCGATTTTTTCTCTTTCCACCCTTAAGTAAACTACCCTTAATTTTAGAGTTGGATATCCAATTCGAAAAAGTTCTCAAGGTAACCCTATGTAAACTCTAGATACCAAGTTTTAGCCCAATCGATAAAATAGTTTAGGCTCTAGTTGGAGGTACTCTACCCACATACAAAGGGAAATTCAAAAAACACTTTTTTTGGATTCGGAGAGGGGAGAGGGGAGTGGGTCATGAAACGTTTAGATTCATCAAAATCTTGAGTTCAATAATTTGAAGATCACAATACTTTCTCTACCTGTAAGTTAGTGAGAAAGTTAAAATAAAGATATATTCTCAAATGTGGACAACTATCTCCAAACAGGAGTAAGCTTATAAAAAAAGTGTGGATAAGGATTTCTGAAGGTATTACTCACATAGAAATATTGATGGACGCTTGTCTTCTTCAGAATTCCCACTTCATAATTCCCATTGTCGTAGAGGCCTTTGAGATTAATGAATGGCAGCTTGAAATCGTTCAATGTCCGTGTGGATACCAGCTTGCCAGAGTAGGCAGCGAGCAGCACAAGCCCGGTCAAATGGGCCAACAGTATTAGGAGTCTTCTTGAAAAGAAGGGATGAATACATTGACCTGAGATAGGAAATAAGTATGGACTACAGATATTAGTTCTCAGTCGATTAAGCTCTCATGTCATCTAAGGCAGTACTTCTCAAATATTTTAAAACTATGACACAATTTTTAGTAAGATAAACTTTAAGAGCCCACCAAACTTAATGAATACGAGGGTAGGAGGAAAGCAGATGGAGGGGATGTTAGAGGGAGGCCAAGAGGATCTTTTATAAAAACTTTCTCAACCCTTTTAAAAATTATTTTATTGAATAGCATTTTTAAAAACAAATCTATTTCTCATCATTTTTCCAGTTTCTGTTAAATCCCACGTTATTAAAGGTCATTTTTAGAAGCAAGGAGCTCAACATATGCAGTTTATTTCCAAATTCAACCATCGCCAAAAATTCAACTTCATAGATGTACCAAAATATGAAATAGGTCACCAGCCTCAAAACTTCATTAGAAAGAGTTGGATACCTTTTGTTGAGAAGTCAGAACTGCATACACTTCTTGAAGTTGAAATTCAATTTTAACTAGAGGTGACTTTGATCAGATCGATGCGTTGGACTTTTTCAGAATCCTAATCGTCATGTCACCATGAAACGGATTCACAATTCAAAATTTTCTTTCAGTGTGTTCAAATATGTTTACATTATGCCATCAGCTGATTTCACTTGATTTTCGATTATATAGGTTTCAAACGTTTCTTCATAGTTCTTTTTCTCCCACAGAAGTGTTTTGGTGAATCCTAGAATTTCATTGGGAACTGTAAATAATATATCGGTTCGTTTCGTTCCATAAAATTACAATTTTGGTTAATTTAGTTTTAAATGTATGTCAAATACTAGCGCTTAAGAACAAACTCCTTATCACGCACAGTTCTATGAAGCCACTTTTCTCATCCAGAAACATCGCAACTTCCTCAAGGTTTCCACAATTCTTGTCAGCACTTTCCTCCTCGACAGCCAACGTACCTCTGTGTGCAGAAGAGGTGATGTATTTATATTCCCCATCTCCTCGCACAGCTTCCCGAGTTAGCACGATTTAAACGGCCTTGAAGTTCATCATTTTATCGGGAGTGCTCAAAACACTTTTCAAATCGTCTGACATAATTGTTGAAAGTAACACTTTCCTGTGAAGATTTCAGTGAGTTCATGACATACTCGGACTGAGTCATAACACTGCTATTTTTTCTCCATATAGACTGGGCACTGCCTTACCACATTTTGACGCATTTAATCTAGTTTAGACTTTTAGTCTTTACATAAATATCAAGGATCTTGGACATATCCTCGCTAATACATCGAATTATATGTTCATACCACAGCATATCTACATGAGGCTAGTTGTTGCATTTGTAACGTAGGCGAACCAGCAGCTGGGACAAACATGGTATATCGTTGGGCTCAATCACGCTCAACGAGAATAATGTATCTACATAAACTCTTTGGATCAGCTCCTATTGTCCTTTGGGACATTTCATCGATCCTGCGTGCACTAACATTTTGTAAGTAATAAATAACAATGTATATAGTATGCTATAACTGTTTTAAGAGCTTACCATGACTGCAATCTATAGAGCCGAATAGGTTTTTTTATTGCATCAGTTCGTGGAGGCTTTAATTAGTAGAAATCCTGGAGTGCTATGGCGGGAGCACGATCAATATAACGTTCTCTTAAGGTAACGTCCACATAAATTTCAAGTAATGTTAAGTTAATGTAAAGAAGCCATGGTCTAAACAGGATTCATGGAACATAACGTAACAACTCGAGTAAAACACAAACAATGGATTTAAACTTTTTGAAAAAAAAAGTCTGATTGGACTTGCAATATAAGTTTTACTGGATACAGAGAAAAAAAAATGTAACAGGAAGCTACGACATTTTATATTTCTTGAGACGCAGACAAACTCTACCTAAGAAGTCATCTGCACACAATGAACAAACAAATGAAATACTAAATAGCCCTTTTGACATTGTTTGCAACATGATTGGCTAGCTGTAACACGTGGTACCTTCTGGACAACTCTTAAGTTACGTGAACGTTACGATGATCGTGATCGTGACATTAGCGCCTGTCTCCCTCCGAACCTGACTGCCACAGAAGCATGGATATAGAAATAATGCTTCACGTGTCCACCAAAGAACATAACAATCAATTCCTTATTTCAAAGGCCTCCTAAAAATAGATCTATATTACAGCTTGGACACGATTGGTTCGAAATATATATTTCCAGTTTGAGAAACACTAATTTAAGTTATTTATATAAACGAAAAGGAACATGATGATAACTATGAAGGCAATAATAATCCTCTATATTGTTTTCTAGGCCTCGTGCCTTACTACCCATTTTGGCTATAAGTATATTTCCACAAATGTAGTAGAAAAGGGGTGGATTGGACCATTAGGACACCGGGAGACATCAAGTTGGGCCGGTTTTATTAGGGCTGCCGTAACTATTTTGAAATTAATTCAATTTAAAAGGTTTTTACTAAATTATAATTGAATTTCCCGTTAGTAAGTTTGACAGGTTCCAAAATATATAATTTGTGAAGATGTGCAATGGCATTCTGTTTGTCGTTTCTTGGTGTTGTTTCTAAACAAACGTAATGTCATATGTTTAGTTATCTACACAAGTAGCGATTGGAGGATCATATTACAAACCTAAATATATCAATAAATACACCCAGGTATTGGCTAAGCATTTATAAGCGTTTGGTCTCATATCAGTAGAAAGTAGAACGTGGTCATCGATAATGTAGCTGGAATAGCCTCCAGAATAAATTAACTAATAATAAGGATATAAATACTTCACCTCAGCACTTCAACTTCCAGGGAAACATAGCTCCAGTAATATATATTAATTTATGCTGAGGGCCATCATATCTGTGGACCCGGGCCGCTTGGAACCTGCCACTCCACCCCTGGGGTAGATATTATAAATGTATAGTTTAGAGGAAATATACCTGAATTGCGTTTATGGAGAGTGGGAAATAATCTAGGAAAAACCTCAGTACACACGACCAGGATTCGAAACCTTATCGGCACGCCATCGTCAATCTAATGAGAGATAAACGTGTTAAACTATGTGGTCACCCAAGTTGAAAGAAAGATTATTAATGTGACGATGTCTATTCAAAAACCAACTCTCTTTATTTATGCTGGTTTCACCCATTAAACGTAAAGCCTTGATCTAAAATGTAGACTATGTGCCTTTAAATGGGCTTCACGATTGAAAAACCAAGACCCTTTTGTGACAGGGACTGTACTTAAATATAAGGCACAAGTTATTGTTTAGTTTCTTACTACCCATCTGGAACATCTGAGTTACTAATACCTAACACCTTAGCTCAGTCACTGATTTCAGCGTCCCTGGTGTGATCCCTGGTATGGCTGTTAAATGTATCGCTGATGAATCAACGGATGTAGGGTTGGGTGTTGTGTTTTCTAGATTCAGTCTAGTCCTAGGCAGCTCCCTTGTTTGCCTTGAACTACTAGCTCTGAATGTCAGAAGCGACTTTCAGAGGGAGTGGGTGGCTTGTTTATGCCTAAAATACCGATCTGTAGTCACAGATCATAACCTCTATGTCTAAAAGTGTAATTTGGTTGTGAAGGGAAAATGGAGTTGGTGGGTGAAGGTTTGTATGTTGGGAGCAGCAGAGTTTGTGTGGTGTTTACTAGATCGAGCCCTCGTACACTGTGATGGAAACACAAAAGCAGTTAGGCCCGATGTGAGTGGTGTAGTGAGTGAGTAAGTTCTAGACGAGCTGAAAGAAAATACATGAAATAATATTAGACACTAAGTGAAGATGGCGTTGATGAAAGTGAAAGTGTGAATAGAATGATTTTGGTACGTAGTTTGTGTGGACGTGAGAGGATGGGGACCCAGGGATTGGCTATGCTTAGAAAGAGGAGTGGTTAGTAGGAAAGGGTTGATTGGGAAGGTGTGCAGATGTTAATTCTCATACGAGTCGGGGCTTCTTGTATCTCCTTGTCTCACGGGGGTCGTACTGGCCCAATCTTCTAATTGTGGCGTTGTCCTCTACCTCGCTGGCTCGTTTATAGAGCTTGTCGCCTCGCTTCCGGAAGATTTCCTGAAGTGTCGCACTGCCAGTGGTAGCGTGTATGTACTCATTGCTGGATCGGGTGTTCACACCTAGGATACTCCTAAGAATCTTGTTTTGTACTACTTGTAGTGTACCTATCACTGACTCGGGAGCATACCCCCACGCCTCGCATCCGTATAGCAGAATCGGTTGTACTAAGCTCTTGTACAGTAGCAACTTGTTGTTGATCCCCAGCACTGGGCTCTTGAGCAGGCCATAGTTTGCGATGAAGGCCCCCATTGCCTTTTTTCTTGTGTAGTCTGCGTGTTCCCTCCATGCGAGTCTGGCATCTAACATCACCCCGAGGTATTTCATAGAACTCTTGTAGGGGATATCCTCTTCCAACACTACAAGCTGGGCAGGTGTTTGGGGTCTCCTCCTAGTAATCAACATGGCTGACGATTTTTCCGCATTGACTTTTATTCTCCATTTCTCCAGCCAACTGCTGAACTCGTTCAGGTACCGCTGCAGGCGGCGATGGGCGTATTTCACGTTCTTGTTGGCTATGGTGAACATCGTATCGTCTGCAAAGAGCCTAATCGTTACCATCGGGTCCGTGGGGATGTCAGCGACATACACGGTGTATAGGAACGGGGAGAGTGCCGACCCCTGTGGCACCCCCGCTCCGACCCTATGAAGGGGCGACCTTTTCCCTTCCATCTTGACCTGGAATTGTCGTCCAGTTAAAAAGCTCTTGATTAGCTGCACGTAGATTTTTGGGAAATTGGCCTGGATCATTTTGTAGATAAGGCCGGCGTGCCAGACCTTATCGAAGGCCTTTTCTACGTCCATAAGTACCGCTATCGTTATTTCCCCTCGATTGAAGCTTTCTGTCGTGTCCTCCACTAGGCTCAGGACTGGGTGTATTGTTGAATGCCGGTTTCTAAATCCGAATTGTACGTCAGGGATAATCCTGTGCTCCCTGCCGAAGGCTTTCAGTCGCTGCAGAATTATTTTTTCGAATAATTTTCCTATGTTGCTGAGCAGACTGATGGGCCGCCTGTTCTGCGGGAATTTGCCGTCCTTTCCTGGTTTGGGCAGTGAGACGACGTCTGCGACCTTCCATGCCTCCGGGAAGTAGCCTGCCAGCAATGCCGTTGAGAACATTCTTGATAGGAGCTGAATCACCCCTTCCGGGACGTGTCGTAGCATCTCGTTCGAGATCCTGTCATGGCTAGCCGCTTTTCGTAGTTTCAGCCTTTCCACTTGGTAGGCGACTTCGTTTCTTGTTATAGGGGGCGGTAGCTCTACATCCGGATCTGCTAGGTATGCTCTGACCGCTCTTTTTACTGTTCTGGTAAACTCTTCGTCCTGAGGCTCAGAGTTTGCCTTGAACTGATCTTCGAGCGATTCCGCAATGGCCTCTGCCTTGGCCTCGCTCCGGTATTCCAACCCTCTTCTTCCGTGGATGACCGTGGTCCCTGCCTTCCCTTTTGTGCCTTTAAGTTGTCTTGTCACCTTCCACACGTTGCCGTCCCCAGCCAATGTGTCCTCTACGTACTCGTTCCAGTTTGAGATCTTCAGAGTTTTGGCCTTCCTACGCACAAGGGCTCTTAGCCTGTTGTATTCTGCCCGATGCCTTGGATCCCGGTGCTGCTGCCATTTCCTACGCGCTTCCCTCTTCAGGGCTATCAAATAGCTCAGCTCCGGGTCGTCCCTCCTCCACGACACCGGTGGTGTCTCGAATGCAGTTGTTTCTCGGTATGCTTCGAGTAGTGTAGCTGTCAGGAGCGTGATGGAGCTGTCCACTTCTTCTGGGGAATTTACCTCCATGTTTAATGGAACTGCATCTGTCAGTACCCGCCGATACTCTCCCCAGTCACTTCTGGGTATCTTCCTCCTAAGGTATGATAGTCTTGGATTTGTCTTCAGCGATATCCTTCCGAAGACCGGGAGATGGTCTGAGTCGAGTTCATTCAAGGTTTCGAGTTCTTCCGGCAACGTGTCGAGATCCGTCAGGACGACATCCAGGACATCTGGGAGATTCCTGTAGTTGGATGGGTAGTACGTCGGCTCGTTGGTCGCCAGGACTGTGTAGTTTTTGGTTTCTGCCTGGGCAGCCAGTGTCCGGCCTGCCTGATTAGACACGCGACTGTTCCAACTCGTATGTTGGCAGTTTATATCTCCCGCTATGAGGAAATTTTTTCTTGACGTGAGCTTGTCTAGGTCCTCAATGGTGAATGGGACAGCAAGGCTTCTGTAGACGGCGGTGAACACTATCTGTTTCCGCCCTGTGGGAATCACTATCGAAGTGTATTCGATATAGTCCATAGCCGGTAAACTCGTTTGGTAGTGTGCAAGGCTGCTGCGCACCAACACGGCTGTGCACCCCTCCCCTGCCTGTTGTTCTATCGTTGCGATACATCTCGTAACCGGAGAACCGCATCATCGCAGATCAGAACTATGTTGACTCCATATGTCTCCAGAAGTTTTCGGAACTCGTGTTCTTGTTGTAGTATCCCATTAGCATTCCAGAACAGAATGTTTAATGAGACTTCTTCACCTCTTCCCTGCTTAGTTACCATCACAGAAAAATTCGGATGCGGCTTCCAGAAGAAGCATTATTTTAGTTGTTTTGTCGGGAGCATTCTTCAGCCTTACTAGGTACTTCCTGAGGAGTTGGAGTATGCCCACAATGTTTATATCCTTGATAATTTGTAAAATGTCCTTCAAGTCAAAGGATTCATCCAAGTCTCGTTCTTCTTTTTTATCCTTCTTGGCCATCTTCTTGACAGCTCCGCTATAAGATGGCTGGTTCAATCCCTTGTTTGTTGATAGTGTTGGTTGGCTAGCAGAAAGTTGCTGGACAGTTGGGGGTTTGAGATACCCCGCCATGCGGGAAGGAGGGCTAGCCACTTTGCTTTCCCCCTCTTTTGTCTTTCCTGACACTTGGTTTTTCTTTTCCAACTCTCGTATATAGTTAGGGCAGTTGCGATAGTTTGCTGCGTGTTGACCCTTGCAGTTCACGCATTGTGCTGGTGTTGTTTTATCTTTTTTCAAGCACTCTACCGTCAGGTGCTCTCCTATACACTTGACGCAGCGTGGTTTTTGGGCACAGTAGTTCTTAGAGTGCCCAAAACGTTGGCAACGGTGGCACTGTAGAACTGTGCTCTGTGAAGCACGGTACTCCTCAATCTTCACTACCGTGTGGTTGATGACTGTTTCCTTGAAGATCTCTCCCACTCCTTCTGTCCTCGCCAGGGTGCATACAAATATTGGTAGGGGTCTCGGTGTCGCTGATTGTGGAGATTTTGAGTATAATTGCCTCACATTGGTCGGCGTGAATCCCCTGTCCTCCAGTTCCTCCTTTATTTCTGAGCAGGGAATACTTGCATGAAGGCCCTTGATGACAGCCTTGAAGGGCTTGTCCTTGGGCAGTACATATGTAAAGTGTTCTAGTGTTTTTTAAGTAGTTTTAACAATGCGGTGTAGTCCCTGTAGGATGTCGTGACTACCTTAATACCCTGAGCAATACAATACACCTTGTAGTCATTTTGCAAGCCGCTGTTTAGGAGCTTTATAACCATGTTATATTTTGTCGCATTAGTTACGACCACCGGAGGGGTCTTTATACGCCGTGGGGTGGAACTTACATTCGTGCCTCCACTTGGTTGCCCCGTTTGACTGATTGTTGGTTCGTCCTGTAGGCTAGACAAGCGAGAAAACTTGTTATTGACTTTTATAGCTTTCGTTCTCAGAACTTCTTGTTCCGGCCTAGTCCTTAGCTTCCTCTTGAGTCCAGAGACTGGCTCAAAGGCTTTATCTGTTTCAGTTTTGGATAGGCCCCCTTCCTGGCCTTGGTCTTCCATGGCTTCATCGTCCGTTCCTTCAACGTCTATTTCTCCATCCGAGACGGGGGCCATTACCCCCTCTTTACGTGTCCCTTGCGGGGTAACACGCTACCTTTCTTCAGTTGGCACGTAATATATCACAATAACAAAATAAATAATTAATAAATAAATGAATAAATAAATATTAAATATATATACACTCGTTAACGCCGTTTCACTGCACTGACGCACTGTGTAAAAGCACTGTTGTGTTTAAGCTGTTGTCATTCAACTCACTGACTCTACCCTACTTCAGTCGGCACGGATAAATTCGCACAATGAACAATTTAACAACGTTTCACTGCAATGTCCAAACGTGCACTGTCGATGTCGATCTCGATGCAGTCTAGTCCTTTATTCTTGTGCTGATATAAGAGTAAGTTCATAAGTTCACGTTAAATGCAAACTAGACCAATGAGCTAAGGAGAGCTAAAATTTATAAAAATTGTAACCCCATTTACTCGTAGAGAGAATGAGACACCATTAGGTACAATTAATAGCACCCTTTGGGCATCGACTGGAATTAAAACTGTGATGACCTCCTCACCGACAAAGAGTATTGTGCCCAAGCCCATCTGTTTCCTGAAGTTATTGTTAAGCTAGGTTAAGTTGATTATAAGAAACAACTATAGTTTTATTTTTGTCATGTAGCCCATGTTAGTGTTTTTCAATATGGTGGAAAGTAGATAACTATATTTCTAAATGATTATGTGCGCATGCACATGCGCACAGCTTAACTTGCACTTATTTACCCAGATGCACTTACTTTGTAAGCACACCATTGCACCGAAAGCTTTGAAGTATCCCTCCAGGAGCGCCTGACCAAGAGAAGTATCCCCTGGAGGATGAGAAGAGATGGAATAGTGGACAGCAAGTAGTACGGCGGTCAATGAGACGCATAGAAGGAGACACCACCACAGTCGGGACTCGAACGGGCTGAGGAACATTGACCAGTGGATGTCCCGCTCACTGGATAGCTTGATGATCGTCAGATAGCTTGGGAAAGAATAATTCACCTTTTGGAATAACTTATTTAACCTTCGTTATTACTTGCACTTATGGTCAATTCTCAGTTATTTAATATAGTACTGAATTAATTACAAATCAACTCTTATTACAATGTATCATGACAACTACTACCGAAACAAGTAGCAGTCATGAGGACCTGGGCGTAGTTTACCAATAGCGTAGTTTTCAGCGATGTTTAATACCCACGTTTGAGCGGAGGAGTTACTACTATTATTATTATTATTATTATTATTATTATTATTATTATTTAGCACCACGTATTACTACCCGTTCGGGTTATACGCTAGTTACTAGTAGTCTACTCTTACATTAGCAAACCAAACAGTTAGTGGATTTTCTCTCTAGCTAAAGTAAAATAGTTTGAACAAATGTTTTAAATCTATTTAATATAGCTTAATTGAAAATTAACTAAAAATATCAAGTAGGCTTATATCCAAATGAACACTAAAATTAAAATGATATGTACACAAACTATTCTCTAAGACAAAACTGTATTTTGGTCTGTAGCGTTAACTAATCAGCACAAGACCATGTGAATACTCTACTCAGCAGGTTATATTGTCTAAAATAAGGCTATGGTGAAGCTTGTGACCGTCATTGCGTTCTATTACCAGTCGTCATCATGGCACTAGAGCGTGAGGATGTTGGAATATTGGAATAGTGTTCTAATTGTTAGCAGGATCACCAAACACGCATGACTCGCTCTCATGTTCATATGTTGGTGATTGCTCTTAGTAGTGTTGGTGTTGGAATGCTTGAGGTACTGGTTGTGGGAGAACTGATGATAATTGGTTGAAAGGCATTGTTTGGCTCTGGTTAGCATATGCACAGGACTCATAACATTTCAAAAAGGAGAGGAACCAATAGTGACTTTTCAACAGAAAAAAGTGACAAAATAGTGACTTTTTCTTCGTATTTCCAGAAATGACTGTAGTGGTTTTTACTTCTTCCAAGCATTTGTGTTGTTACCCAAATCAATCATATCGGGTTGGATCAAAGATGAAGCATTTGCTGTAGACATGTAGTTGACTATGTGAGGTACTGAAACTACTATCTCAGAAGCTGTAGTGTCTTATCAGAGCTACAACATTTAGTTTCTAAAGGACAGTAAAGAATTACTCCAAGTAATATTCAAGCAAATCATTAACTAATGTGAAAATATTCGAGACTCACCATGTGTCATTTCACTGTGTCCACTTCAAATAAACTATCTACCACTCCCCACAGCCCACTACACGAACGTGTGATCACGTGACATCCTAATGCGCGAGCTAACTGATCAGGCCAACTCTTGAGTTGTGACTGGAGACGCTCGATTGACGTATGGCGCTTCCGGCACTGAAATGTTGGACGTCACCAAGATGCTTGTTCTAGGTTTTTCTACCACCATCTCGTCACATATTCTCCTTTTACTGAATACCTCAATTTATCCTTGTTTCGGTCTTGTATGTAACCCCTACCTCCCCCCACTCCGAGGAAATATATAAAATAAATACCACCAGGAGATCGAAGGAAACCTCACTCTTGGTGGGATATCAATCTAGGACACATCTACCTCTTTTAAAATGTAAGAGCTAAATTTAATTTTCGGTTAAATGTACTTCAAAATTCTTTTTCTGCTTTAATTTTGTTATAATATTAGTAATACTTTATAATTTGGAATATAACAAATTGAACAATTGAAAGTTATTCACTTAAATAATGTAACTTGCTAGTTAGTCCTTTCAGGAGAGAAATATTAATGTTTATTCATAGTCCTTCTGACTAATGGAAACTAAACTTAAATGACGGAATTGGATAGAGTCTAGTTGATTCAAATAAATACATTATGTTAAATTATATTTTGAAACTTTATCATTTATTCCTTTCAGTAAATAAGGAGAAAAATATTAATGTATATTCACAGTTCTTCTGACTATTGGGAATTTAACTTAAACAATGGACGTGGGTAGATTCTTGTTGGTTTAGGTATATTATACCATGTTTTGAAACTTTATAATTTAGACCTTTCAGGAAATAGAAAGAAAAAAATATATTCCCTATTGAAAGTCCTTCCAAATAATGGAATTGAAATTTAATAATGGGAAGTTGTTGACTTAGGAAATATTAAATTTAAAATAAACTATTTTCTTATTAGTCTTTTGTGGAATTAAGGGAATGAAATGTTACTGGTTATTCAAAGTCCTTTCGGCTAGTGGCAATATAGATGTTATATTGGGACGTTATTCGAATATATTTTGACTAAATAATACTTGATGTTTATTTATAGAGCCTGCTTATTAGTCCTTATTTAAAAATAAAATAATAATAATAATAATGGACTTTGTTTAAGCTGTTTGACCATTTGAAAGAATATTCAAACGTAAAATTTCGAGTTGATTCAAATAAATAATATATATATATTTAATAAACATTTTTCATGCTACCTCTTTGTTATTACTTATCCTTTTATTATAAATAAAAAAAATATTTATCTATTGGCTTCCAGCTTGTTGATTTCCGCTTTATTTCAATTAAGCTAAGTTGTATATATCTTCCTGGGAATATTGTTTGGTGATTTGCAGATTCATCATTTTAAATGTCTATTCTTGTTGGTCCCCCGCAATGATGCAGAATGGATTGCTTGGAAACGTAAGCGGATGTATTATCCAATAATATATTGGTTTTAATAGTCCTATCAGCTCACTTTGTATTAATTCTTCCCTTATTTTGTAACTTTGTATGCCTACCTTTGCCCTGGAGGACGAAAAGGGGCTACAAAGCAAACAATAGTTAACTATAAATTCGAAAGAAGAAATACTGCACACACACAAACAAGTGTATCTACCTCCATAAGTACTTATACAATACATCACCGTGACCTGGTCGCAGCTGTGTCCACCCTCAAGAGAACCTATACAATACATCACCGTGACCTGGTCGCAGCTGTGTCCACCCTCAAGAGAACCTATACAATACATCACCGTGAACTGGTGGCAGCTGTGGCCACCCTCATTATAACCTATACAATACATCACCGTGACCTGGTCGCAGCTGTGGCTGTAGCCTGAGTAAAGAAATTACGACACTATAAGATATTTTATATTCTACAAATATCTTTACTAAATATTTAATAAAAACCTGCGCTATGATTTTATCAACGTTAATGGGGGGATCTGAACGAGTAACTTGTACCCGCGAAGCAGTTATAGATTTAACTGTACTGTTTGATTTAATCATACATGACACAAACGCCACTCTATTAAAGCATAAGTGCATTTTTGTATTTTTCCTTTTTATTGGAGCAGCTGCGGTGAGCAAATTTTTAAAAGTTCCGAAGTAAGCTGACTGCTAGAGTGGCATTAACTATTGAATTACTATTATAATCGTTATAGTGATGTATTCTGGTGTTGAAAGTGAGAACTACTTCGACCTTTTTAACAATGCATTAGTCCTAATCTTTGATTTCTAATTTATGATTTTCTAAAAGTTTGATTAAAATATTTATTTTTAATTTATAATTATATTTGTGTCTTTGGCCTAGTGAGCATTAAATGTTTTTTATGTGTGAGGTTATGGTTACACACTATCTCCACCCTTGCTCAAAACTCTTGCTATTTGTTGACATTTTTGGAGGAAGCTCTCCTAATCTTCAGAATCGTCCTTACTACAGTTTGATTTCTTAGGAAATCCGTTTCTCTATAACTGGATACATACGCTGTCACAATGGTTGAAGTAAATCGTATAATATGTAACCATTTATTCTATTTATATTCTTTGTCTGCTTATAAATAATATAAATATACACATTTTGGTCATGTATAATTTAAGTAAGTATTATTGGAAGCTTATGATAACATTTAGATAATATCATAAGAAATAAAACCGGAGATATTATTATATCTTTCAATAAGTATTAATGGTCGAAAAAGGGCTTCCTATAAAAATCAGGGTTCACTTATATTGTCTTCTCCACCTCTTAGCAAGGAGGTCTAACTTACTTTTACAACCCCCTTCCCGGCTACCGTCATGATACAAAGTGTGTTTCATTCTTACATTCATTTATACGTTTTTGTCATTAGCAATCAAATCTTATTTCTAAACATTTAGTAATTCAGTTGCCATTTCTTTTCTAGAGTGTATAACTTATTATTTTCACCCTCCTCCTTCTTTGAATCCAGTAAATACATACATTACACGTTTAAGTATTTGATAAATGTTAAATTTGCAGAAATTTGAACAGAAAACTTCTATAATGCCACTGACATTATTTGTCTTATTTTGGTTTAAAAATGTACCTGATCATGTATGCTTAGATTCCTTTATTTTATTTTTATTTTATCAAGGAGGCCTTCTCACTTTTGTAATTTCACGTTTGGAACCAAGTATGGAAAATAATATAATCCGTGTTGCCTTAAAGTGGATTTTCTTTTTTGAAACTTCTTTATTTGACAATTTTTCTACAATCTCAGATCAAAAGATCGTTGGGAGACTTCATCCTTATTAGTCATGGTTCGGGAGAAATATTGTTTTATTTTATATCTAAACTTTCCCAACTACTTAATATTGGTATGAGAAAATAATATGTTTGTGTCTATAAGACCATAGTAATAATTATTCTGTATTCTTTGTTGGGAGTGAGCTTTTAACTTTTAAATAAGCAAGTAGTTTTAGTACTTAGGAAGTGTATAATTTGATTAGGATATCAGTTTAGAAAGAAGGAAGCAAAACTAACGTTGGAAAAAAGAATTTGAATAAGTTACGCGTTTGTAACGTTCGTTACGAGATCTTAAAACGTTAACTCATCTGAGGATGTATCATAGAAATGTACAGGCGAGGTAGTTTGGGGCTCACTTGAGATCAGACCATGTTATGGAGAAGTCGGCGATTTCAGATCTCTGTGAAGTAAACGTCAAGAGTGCTGCTATGACATCTACTTGGTTGCTCTGCACAGCCCCCACCAGTCCGGTCCACGAGCCGTTGGATAGACGCACCCCCCATGATATGTCGGGCAGGCTGATGAATTCTGATCTGGAGACAAGTTCAATACTGCTATAATGGTAGCCACTCATTCAATTGAGTGAATAGAGAAGTGACCTAGCCCTTAACCAAGAGTCAGGATTCGTCATTTAAAAGAGTTTGTTATAATAAATACTCTTTCAGACAAGTGTATTTAAGGTTATTAATTTGACTTTATTGAGATTGAGATTTTGCGGCCCAAAGATTGCTTTTTCTGATCTGTTGATGATCCACAGCATCGCACACTTGGCCCCTAGGCTGGTTAGTACCAAGTGCACTTTCCACTTGGAGTAAAATCGTTAATGAGTGTGGTGGCTTCCCGTTGTATTCAGCAATAATATTATCATATAATCGCCGTTAGATGTATTAGTTAGAAGGCGTTTATTACGTATTACTATAACCATATTAAATATTCAAGTTATATTCCATACATCCTTCTTATATATATACAGATATAATAGGCCAATTCATAAGTTCATAAGTTGATAAAGATGCATTAATGGGTGGGTAATAGATAGACCTCTCTGATAAGTTGGGTTTGCGTTTATGTGTTGGCAGACATCTACTGTTCTGTGCCGCCTATGGAGTAGCTTGACTCTAACACTTAATCTCAAGTTTCTACAGGAAGTCCATTAGAATTGAAAGATAAGTACTCTTTTCCGTTGACTACAGATTACGTGATCAGTAGAAATAATCTCTTATTGATAGAGCAGGTTTAAACATCATACAAAAGAGAATTTACCGCTAGCATATAATATTTTAACCAAACAAAATACCCCTAACAACCAATTAAAACGAGACAGAAGAATGTCTTTAAAAATAAAGCAATGATAATAAATGTATTTATTGAATATAAAGTAGATCCTCATATATTTATCTCAACTCACGTGAAATTGAGTACCTGTTCCAATATGTGCCAAGTTTCTCCAACAAAGCCACCAAATTCATACCTTCCCTTCCTTGTTGAAAGAGGTGGGAACTGTAACGAAAAGAGGAGAAGAGGATAATTAAAAGTAATCCATGTCCAGTAAATACGATTATTTAATTTGTGACAGTAAAATTGTTATAGTTTGGTTAGTTCATGACTAAATGTCTAGACCAGAAGCTCTTAAACATTTTAAGCCAAAGGAGCCCATACACCAGACAAAATACGTGCGTGGCTCCTTGGAGCTCCCTTAGATAATGATTTGTTTTGTGCGTGTGACCTGCGTAATACTATCCATCCGGGCTGTTTGAATATTCACACCAATTGGGTTATTTACACGTGGTCTAGGAGCCTTTCAAAATGGTTCCAATGAGAATATGATAAGAATAAACTGCGAAAAGGGCCTGAAAGTGGTGTTTTATGGCTGCCATCCTGAAACAAAATAGTGGAGGACATTTTAACGAGCTCACAAGTTAAATGGACGTCCATGTTATTTACGTGTGAGATTTAAGCACAATCATTTAAGTGTATTTGGCGTGAAAGAGTAACAAGAGATACACCATCTTCGAAAAGGGAGCGTGAGACCCATACTCGGAAAAACCTCCTGCAATTCACCCGGGTGGGAATTGAACCCAAGCCTCTTACATCCCCATAAACAAAACAAATTAGATTGGATTTACTTTGAATCCATCTTCTCAGCGCTGTAGGCTAAATGGCTGTATTGATGATAGCCAACATTTACAAACAGTGGAGTAGATCTAAATGTGTGTGTGTGTGTGTTGCTTGACGTACGTGCACAGACTCTGTTCTCATTGCCAGTCCGTGTAAATCATTTCTTCTATCATGAAACTCCAAGTCTGGACCTTCAAACCCACAACTTTTGTTCCAGGAACCGAAGTGGCAAATCTGTAATGGTAGAACGTTGCGAGCTCGGTACACTTCTTTTAACTCAACACCGTACTTAGTGCGGAGTACTACCAACATCTCGGAGTTAAAGGAAACGTCAATACCAAGGAAGAAATGCTCCAGATCTTTAATATCGGCGTAAAGCAACCATTTCCCTGAGGAAAACCATGGATCCATAGATACCTGTAAATTAATAACATATTAATTGTTGTATTTACTATTATGTGCAAGTTTTACGTCACAGTTCGAGCTTAATTTGTAATTACGTGTGACATGGTACACACTAAAATATATTTTTACTTTCTTAATTAACTAATTAGTTTTGTGATAGTAAAAAATCATATCTTTCTTATTCACCGCTTCATAAAAATCGTGCATTTTCATCGCTTATGTCTTTCTAAATTTTCCTGATATTTTTTTCCGCTTTTAATCCTATCCTTATCTATGGAAATAATGTTCTCACTTGCGTCGAATGTTGGATAGTATAGATAATATAACTCTCATAGATATACTTAAAATAGAGTTCTTGCTATAGTTATATAGATAAAAATAAAATATTACAAACCTATTATTTTGTGCACTTGTTTTATTTATATTAAATAATGTATCTCCCCTTAAGTTTTAAGATATCAAAACAATTTCATCAGGTTGTCTTATTTATGTTTGGCGGTCACTGGCCTCAGGTAGAATCTTGTGTTGTTTGGTTAGGGTGGGTTTATGTTCATGCATAACAGTAAATAGTGCACACAAAGTTGAAACACATTAATTTCAATGATAGCGCTAATATCGATACACAGTGAATAATGAATTGTGTGCAATGTATAAAGCTGATATAACTCTATCTTATTGTACCTAATGCATGGTAGGTAGTGTATAATTATAATCATTGACTTGAGTGAGGCGTATTAGCTGATGAGAATACAAGGAGAGGATATAACCAACTAGCCGTCAGTATACGAGCAGATGAAATATCTTGCGGTAGCCATACATTGTCTTTTTTTTAGTGTTAATTACTACGTTACTTTTAGTTATGCGTTATGGATAAATATAAACCAGCCTAAACATCACCTTATGCAAGCGTGAACAATATTTCTATAGCTAGGGGGGGTGGGGTAAGGATGAGTGGTGATACAAAATTCAAGAAAACTGGTTCACCATTTTCTATTTAAGTTCACTCATTTATTGAATGATATCCAAAGGAATAGTTTTATACTGCCCCACCACCACTCACATAATAAATAGTGTAGGCCTACGTATATTTTTATTCTCTCTGATGCGTAAGTATCATCGATTTTCTGTAAATGCTATATGACTGTCTGTCTCTCGAACAGCTGTTTTAATCGTTTGAGCATGTACAGTAAAAACTTCATATATTAAAGCTTCTTTATGTAATCAAATATACCTTAAAAATAATATCTGCAACGACTTTAATTAAATTCTCCTCACTTGCTGAGAGGCGACGTAGGAAGTTGACCTAAAACGATTGACAGTAACAAGACTTTCATCCTTCTATGACGGCAGAATACAAATTGTTAGAACTATATTGAATTATAAACATGTGTTCCTTTTAATACAGTCAAAAGCTAGATACAATAAGAGTGCACAGCATACACTTTTCAAGTACAGCCTATTATTTTTTTAGACACTTTATTTACTAACTTATCTCTAAATTAGCAAAATGGTTTTTTAATACTATCGTTTCTGGAAACGCACATTCATCCATAGCATATACCAGTATATTTCTCCATATCAGGGTTTTATACAGACATACTCGGTGATTTGATAGCTCAGAATAATATTCTAGACCGTGTTTATTTGTTTCCTTTACACCACCATTGTGTGGACTAAAAACGTGACTTACTTAATTACTTAATAAACTACAGTTACTGGAGAGCTTTAGTCACAATTACCGTACCCATTTTATTATTTGCAGGAAAATACGATTTAATGTATACAATATAGGCCTAGATTTACAAATATTAAATCTGATCCTCCGCTCAAACGAAGCGAAGTTAAAATTAGTGAGAACCAATTTGCTTTATCTTGAACAAATTAAATTACTAATTTTTTTTGTGAAATATGTAATTTTTTCAACTTATGCTAACAACTTATAGCCTACAGAGATCACAAAGTAAGACTTTTTAATACTTTATTGCTTAACACTTTTCAACTATGCAAATAATAAGTTAAGTTTGATTAATAGATTTTTAAAAATATAGCCCTGCATTGTTCGCAAATATATAATAATATCAAAAACTAATTATGGATGCTTACGTTTATCAGAATAACTGAGCTAAGGCTTAAATACAGTGGCTTTAAAAAAATTATCAAAAAATATAGTACATTACTATATACTTATATTGGCTAATATAGAACAGATTCCTTTAGGGATTAGTTTGGAGTAGACCAGGCTACTTTCCTTGATCTTACCCGCACCCATGACAGTACCAGCTGCTTGCGATAAGGGTGTTGTACTGATCGGTGTTACCCTGAGTTCTGTCCCTACAAACCAGTAACTCTACTATAGAGACCGGTCAGTATAACACAAGTACAACTATTGTTCAGTCTTACCCTGAGTTCTGTTCCTACAAACCAGTAACTATAC
>CABEEJ010005780.1:0-38525 GCA_901482245.1 Timema douglasi | reverse complement strand
CACACACACACACACACACACTCTCTCACACACACACACACACACACATGCACACTCGTGATGTCATATGTCACTAATACACGTCAATGGCTATGTTTAGTATGTCACAGTTTCAACACTCAACAAATATTTAAAATCAGAATAAATGTAATTTTAAGGTATTCGGATAGTGGAAAAGTACCAGGGGAGTGATTGAACCCTAGCCTCCTGGATCAGTGTTAGACGTATCACGTATAAACACCTGTAGGTATTATATACATATCAACGTTGGAATACTCGTTTATAGAATGCCCAAAATGTTTTTAAAATACTTTAATTAATCTATATGCAAAGCCAAGAACGATTCAGCTGTTCCTTTTGAGAAATGGTGACAATTTTTGAGCTGAAGGTTTCCTTACATTTATTTATCATATCTTCTAAACCTCTATCTATATGTCCACCCGTCTATGAAAACAAAATATATCCAGTTGAAATCAAGAATAAATGTAGTTTTGAACATTAGTTTTTAGACTCCCATATTCTCATTTAAAGAAATATATGTGTTTTTTATATGCATGTTATATTGCCAGTGTTACCCGTAAGTGACAAACTATCTGGTTTAAGGAAAGAGGGTTATGCAAGTGAACTGCACAAATCTTCACACAATTTGACATTAGGGGAATGGTATAGCGATTCTAAATTAATTCGGCTAAGTTATAAACCTGGTCTTGTGAATTATAATTAGAGATTCTAAGCGCTCACCTAAAACTGCCAGATATTTTGTAAAAGATTGTCTCAAAATAATTCCAAAACTTTACTTATGACTAATTCTTCAAAAAGTAATTATATAATAAGTTCTATAAAGAATATTATTATTAGCACCGCTTCTTACTACTCGTTCGGATTGTACGCACTTACGCTAATGTGTAATGGTAGGGTGATTGTGAGATGAAATGGAGGACCTACAGTTTAACGTAGGATCCGAAACATGGTGGAGGCCTGGCATTCCATACATTCACAAGCTGTGATTATTGCCCGTCTTGTCAGAGGTGAAGAAAGGGTTTGGCAATCAGATAAATCTATGCCGGGACCGAGGATTGAACTCCGGACCCCCAGCAAAGAAGTTGACACCTTAACCCTAGACCACCATATCACCGTAAAAAAAAATTACTTATCTTCTCAATAAAACTCAATTGTGTCACTTAATTATTATTTACTTAGTAGTATATCTTAATTAAAGGATAGTCAACCACTTATTCTAAGAGAAATGATAAGGGAGACAGCTAGGAGAAAATTCACCCACATCCAAGTGGATTGGATATAATATGTTGTAAAACACTCTCAGTGTATCCTGTTGAAATTTGAAATCACACCTCCCTGTTAATGGAAACCAAATGTATTGTAAAGCCAACGCCTTAGTCCACTTGGTTTACTATTAGAGATTAAATTGTTTTAGAATATTTCTCTTACCAATTTAGATGCTATTTTTGACATATTTAAACTAAACATAAAAATTAAAATGCAGGACTAAGTAATATAAAACCCAAATTAAATAAGAATGCAGTAAAATTATATTTATTTGTATTTTACGTCATTTCTTTCCCAAAAATATCTATCTAAATGAGTACCATTTATTATTTTGGCTAAAAAATATTTTACAAACAGTATTTTCAAAAATAAAAGCACACAAAGAGAAATAAAGATTCATATCTTTCGCCTTCAACACACAACGATTATGATTCAAATCGTTCCTGGAGTCCGTTATGCACTGACCATTATGTCGTTAGGACACAAATAGTTATAAAAGAATAAACTTTCGAGAAGGAAATGTCAGGGATAATGAATCAAGTTATAATTCAGTGGCGAGCGGTGCTGAATTCAGATGTATATATCTTACATCAAGAAGAGATTAATGAAGTAGGCGCTAAATAACACAATAAGTTTTGTCTTGCTTCCTTTAACAAAAGCGTTCCGAAATTTTCCTCGTTGTGAAGCAGGGTGCTCTATTGTGTTTAAAGAGGAAACGGTCGAAGGATAGAGGCATGCAATCGTGAAACGATAAATTTTTTTATAACATGAACACGCGGATAAAAATGACACCAGAACTAATAGTGGAATAGGTATAAAGGGGGTAGGGGGGGAGTTGTATTAGAAAAGTATCGTCACGCGACCACTATAAATGTCACCAAGTTGAGAAACACCAGTTTATTTTATTAATAAATGAATTGGTTATAAGAGCGCAGTTCACTTCCAGATAGCACTTAACTAAAGAAGGTAATTTAGTTCGAACCAGACAATGACCCATGGTGTGAATTTATGTGTCATTCTTAGAAACCAGTAAGCGTTCTTCTAAACCAGAAAGCGTTTGACAACATTTAAAAACAAAATCAACAAAATTCTAACATAATTATTTAAAAATGAGAAATACTCTTAAAATAACTGCCAATTCACTTTAGTCAAATGAAGGATGTGTAAATACTCAAACCAATGTGATTTATGGTTAAAGAGTTATCTAGTATTTAACTTTTCAGTTAGTTGGCCTTGAGATGAGTTCTTAAAGGTGCCATTAAATATTAAGGAAATACCCTCACAAATCATCAAAATTACTAAAATATTTCTCAATTATCTGACAACCTTCTGTTATGATTCTATTAAATAGCGAGGTTAAAATTGTTAGGTAAAGTTTAAGTATTATAAGAATCTAAATTAATTTGTTCGCTCTTGAGCCGCGTTGAGGGAATAACAACTTTTAACGTTTTGGTTGTAGCTGTAACATCCATCCTCTGGAATGCGTAGCTAAACTAATTTTGGGGACAATAATTAGTTATAATTTGTTTCTAACAAATTAATTTAATCTCAGAGCTGCAATATTTTGTGTTAAGGACCGTGGAAATGATCAAATTATACCTATTCATAATATATTTTAAACTTAAAAGGCGAACCTTTAAATTTTGTAGACATGTTGAATAAAACATTTAACTTCTATTTGGCATGAAATTCTGAACTGAGTCTCAACGCTCCGGTAAGTAGCCTCTTAGAGGTGTGGATGTAAGCGATGAAAGAAAAAGGCGTATTTTTCAGTAGAAACATAAGAGTGCAATTTTCTTCAAGTGGTGATAATAATTTTGCATGTCTGGGTTACAACACTCATAGCCCAGTCTGTGGAAATATTAGACAGCACTAATGTACCGTTGGCCGGGGGACGCCCGAATGTACTAATCGTACATCCTATCTGTGGAAGTTCTTCATGTCCCGATGAGATTAGATAATGGTGATAGTGAAAATGAGGGTGTGGAAGAAAGGTGTGAAACCAATAAACACTTAAACCTAACTTTAGCTTAATAAACCAAATACTGGTGACCGTTGGGGTGGTTCCCCTTTCAGTAAAATGCCCAAGTTACCCACCGGGGATCGAACCAGATACCCCTAGTCTCGAAACCAGATGCACTGACCTCTATATCATGAGAACGGTTCATTTAATTATATCAAAAGTTCTTGAATATCTGTCAAGGGTGTCCTAAAATTTAATTACTTTTTCTTTTCGTTTAAAAAGTTTGGCATATAATGTCGCTATGCTCATGACATATATTCAACAACTGTTGATACCACGATGTAAATAAAATTAAACTATAGGTTTGTAATGGAGATATATTTTATTTATTTTGGACATACATTTTTCTTTTATAAAAACTAGAAAAACACTGCCCCTTTCTCGCGTCCCCTACACCCCCATTTTAAGGCTTTGCTGGTATTGGAGGATAAAAGTATCAAATCTATTCTGTACCCCTTATCTCAACCTTTGACTCTTAATCTCATATTATAACACCGTTTACTAACCTCTTAACGTGACCCCTTATATTAAACCTCTTATGTAAAATACACTGCATTTTCAAAATTGTCCATAATTTTCACAAATAAAATAAAACAATGGAAATATGTTATATGTGTTTGTATGTGTGTGTCAATAAAATAATAGCTTTGTAACAAATTGATATCCACACTGGTGAATGCATGGTACAATATATTAGAGCCATAGTGCACTTGTTCATCGTTCACAAAGAGTTTGGGCCTCGATTTCCAACTGAGGGCAGCCATTTTGTTTATAATCATATTTTACATTCTGAATACACGTATTAAATATGAAAATAATTAACTGTATTTTTAGATCAAAATAATGCAGCAATTTTTTATAACTAATTAAAAAATACTTCGATAATAGTAAAGTAAATTTTAGTATATTTTAAAAATATTACAGCAAAAGTGTTGATTCAGTAAACGATAAAAAAACTTAAATGATTCGGGTCGTTCAACTGTTAGAATAATAACACGACCGTTAAAGTAAAAAAACGAGTGAACCGTACATGTTTAACTGCTGTCGTCAGTCGGGCTGTTCCAAGGAGCACCAGCTGTAAGATACTCACCCGTACCTCAGCTGCACTCTCCTCCTCTAACTAATGTTTATTTACATGTTCACGACGCAGTGAAGACTAGCACCTTACATGCGCTGGCGATGGAACTAAACAAGATGCATCAATACACTATGTTCTTGTACAGATTAGACCCCAGTAGAACGTTGTGTTTGACAATCTAGATACAGTTATATTTTCAGGAAGTGCTCAAAATATATTTTTATCAGCGATTCCTACTACCCGTTCGGGTTATACAGCTATGCATTAACTACGCTCAGTTTTAGGGACATTGCTTTTTTTCACCATGTGTGAATGATATTACTTCTTCAGTGTCATACTTTAAATATCACATGTATACAGAAGACCTTCAAATATATATTTCCAATGACCGATCTTCAATCAATACAAACAAACAACGAATACATATTTACATAGCTTCAATAAATGTTTAGTCTGAAATAAATGGCCTTAGATTGAGCCTTAATAAAACTCATGCCATTATTATAGGAACAATAGACTACTACTGAAAGTGGGCCCTTCCATGCTGATTGACATACGATTAGAAGTAACCACAATACAACTGACAACAATGTCTAAAAACCTTGGTCTGATTATTGATGAAAATCTTAATTGGAGAGATCAGGTAACTTCAATTTTAAGGAAAGTGAATGCCAGCCTTCATTCACTAGGAAGGTTGAAGAATTTTTCTACCAGAATATGTGCGAATTATCCTTGTCCAGAGCTTAATAATGTCACACTTTGACTACTGTGACGTAGTATACAATGTTTTAAAATACTATCGAGCATAACGTCTACAACTACTATAAAACACGTGTTTTCGTTACATATTTAACTTAAAATTCCAAGACCATATTATTCTATGTATTTTAATAAATTGGTTTGGTTAGGAATAAATGAAAGATGAAAAATACACTTATTAGTATTGCTTTGCAAAATATTATCAGCATCTCAGTCTCAATACCTCTCTTCACGGTTCCTATTTCTGAAGGATCAACACAGCCGTGTTACTAGATCAGAATCCACTCTACAGATGTATATTCCCATACACAGATTTCAAACATATGCTCGTTCTTTTACTGTCCTGGCATCACAAGCTTTGATAAATAACTATATAACTCGACTTGACACCTAACCTCTATAATTCCCTTCAAGCGTGCAATCATGCAATAAATCCTAAGTTAAACTGAGTTCTTTAAACTACATGAGCTTTAAATGAGTGTATGAATGAACATGTGAATGGTTTTACACTTATATGAATGTTCCTTTGTTAAAATTTGTTTGTTTTTCAATAAATTTAATATTATATGTTTTATTCAACACTGGTTGAGTGGAGGAGAATGCTAACGCCTTAGCTTCACCAAAAAAATATAGGCCTTTATTATTATTATTATTATTATTATTATTATTATGTATTAGGGATGAGGAAAGTTGAATTTGAAGGAGGTGTACCCAAGTTTACGTGGTGGAAGAGTGGGAAGCTATTTAGGAAAAACCACCCTCAGTACACCCGATCAGGGTTTAAACTCTTATCTCCCCGTCATCGGCCGACTAACTATTGCGATGGTGACGCCTTAGATCATACGTCTACCACAGTGGGTGGCGTTTATCTGAAAGCTACAACAATTTTAGATATACTTCCACGTATTCATACGTCAGGTTATGATATAACCAGCAGTCCCATCTAATGGATAGTTTCCTCCACTCGCAAGTTAATACCCTTTTAGATGCTTCGTAAAATATTTTATTTATTTAGGGTATTTAAAGTGCACTTACTGAACAGACTGATTATATAAGCACCTGATAATTTCTATGAGTGAGAGCGAATGGTCCTACCAATTTTGCTGGGAAAGGTATTTTCACATAACTTCCATAGTTATTTTACGTGCCATAATCGACGTAGGACTGACATATTTACTTCCCCTCCGAAGTAAGTTGTGCTATGGATTTTTATCGCTAAAGAAAAATTCGTCGATCTCAACTGGTTCACATAATATTAATTACGTTAACTAAATAAAGACAAGGAAGGTATAATTTTAGAGTAAATATTGCCACGTAAGCGTTGAAGGAGAATGGTAAATAATTTATTAAAAGCAACCCTCAATACACCCAACAAGTATTCAAACTCCGGTCTTTTCTTCAACGGCAATACAATCTAGCACGAGAGCTACGCGTTAGACCATGCAATCTTTGATTCGGGGCTTCCTGTATATTAAAAATACTCAAAAATAACACTGTAAGATGATATCAAAAATGTACACAAATAAATAGGCCTATGTTTGCATTTTATGAAAATACCATTCTACCAAAATCCTACTGTACAGCACGTTGGTAACACCTGGACAAGTTACGTGGAGGTCAATTTTTGAATCTAGACTTCAGAATTTGGAAGAAGGTAGGTCACGCATGTGAATGCTCACTATGAATTTGTGGATTTCCCATTCACGCTCCTCTCTTATGTCGGTATGCATCGAATAAACCCCTTTCATTAAACCTTTTTACTTCTTAAATCACCATGATGTTGAAATTTAACAATTAAAAAAATCATTCAGTAGGGTTTTTGTCTATTAAGTTAAGACTCCCAGGTTTTCTCCACCGTGCAGCCTGAAAAAATATAATTAGTGTAATTGATTAGTTCAGCTTCCATATAACTTTTTATTTTCACCACGTTTTACTACTCATATGCTGGATTATCTTTATTTAATTACGAACTCTGACCTGACGGTCTAGAGGTAAGGTGTAAGACTTCTGTGCTGGGGGTCCGAGGTTCAATCCTTGGTCGCGGCACAGATTTGTCTGATTGCCAAACCCTTCCTTCGCCTCTGAGAAGACGTGTATTAATCACAACTTGTGAATGTGTGGAATGCCAGGCCTCCACCGTGGTTTGGATCCCACGTTAAACTGTAGGTCCTTCATTTCATCTCACAATCACCCTACCATTAGACATTAGCGTAAGTGCGTGTAACCCAAACGGGTAGTAAGACGCGGTGCTAATAATAATAATAATAATAATAATAATAATAATAATAATAATAGTAGTGATAATAATTTAATTACACTGACGGGACCCGCTTCAGTGTATGAATGGCATCACTCTCGTGTTAGATTGGTCTGCTGATGTCGAGGAAATAGCGGTTAGAACGAAAACCGATCAGGTCTATTGTAGAACAAGAAAGAACAACTAAATACTGAAATACTAATGTTCTAATACAAACTGTTATATACCTTAGCTCAGTCGATATTAAGTCGGTTTATTGAAATTATGGACTAGGGTTAATATATGGCATGGCAAAAAAAAATATCGTCTTTCGTGAAAAATGTTTACTTTTTTACAAAATGTGGATATGGAGTACACCTAAATACATAGATTTGTAAAGTTTCGGATTTATAAATGTCTTATTTTCGGAGTTATACTGCTAGCACACAAAAAACGGGGGGGTGGGGAACATTCTATTTTATTTATATAATCAAACTCATCTGTTTGTCTTTCTAAAATCGCAACGCACCAAAAACCCCAACTCCACAGACCGTGAATGTATCCATAAAATGAAAGGATAAAAAATAAAGTATTTTTTTCTATTACAAAACATAATTAAATAGCAATAGCTGCTATAAAATAAAGAGTACTTCCGCTGCTAGCGACGAATACGAGTCTCGACAGAAACAGGTGATACGCTACACTGACTTCAAGATAAACAAAGTAATCACGTTTTGGGGGTTTGTGTATACCAAGTCAGAATATAGGGGGGCTCTTCCTGCACCCCTCTCTCCCAAAACCACCCAACCCTCCCCATCCAATCATCCAACGTTACAAACAAGCTACGAAAGCCCCCATTCCCCCCTAACTCCCTATCTTTCGTAAACACCAGCCCTTTATGATGAGTGAACCTAGTTACTGCTATCGATAAACTATGTAACCAAATAAACCCTCTCATAGGCACTCACAGATTACTTGACGAATTAGGTAAACAACGTATCGCGGTGAAGCTCTCAAACATTGAAGTCATGTCCTCATGGGTGACTGGTTGATTATAGAAGTGAAACGAGAAAAAAGTCTTTGATTCTAGGTAATTAATTGTCTTTGTAGGGGTTCTTATGTCACTATTTGTTTAAATGCCCGGAACTCTTTGTTCAATCGGTAGCGCCGTACTTTGCTTATTTATTTCTTAATTTTCGCTGATTTACTAAATCCATGCGATTTTTCCCAGTAAATATTTTTGACCTTCCATATGACTGCCAATTAAACGTTAGGTATTTTTCAACACCGCGTCTAACTTCTCCTAATATGATTGGTGAGAGAACTGCAGGTCTTATAGAGAGAAAAGCTCTATCTTCGCTTTTAAGTTAACTGTTGCCAAATCTCCTCGCTCTCAGCAATGTCAGGAGGTGGTGTACTGGAGTAAGAAGGAGCTACTGGCAACCTCGACTAACCAGCTTTGCGAGACTTAATTTATATTTGAGGGGAGATTGACCAAACGAAAACGATGGAATGACAACGCTGTTTCCCAATAGTAGCCATAAAGTTCCCTCAGCGATGATATTCAATGAACCTTTTCAGATTGGACGCATATGTACAGTACAAATTATGCTGGTGGGTTAGGTATGAGTAAGGTTGAATTTAGAGGAAGTTTACCGACATTTGTATGTAGGGTGAATGGGAAACCATTTTGGATAAACCACCCTCAGTACACCCGACCGGTATTTGAGCCACTATCTCCCTGTCAGGGACAGAGCGTAGGTTTTGCCGTGTTGGGTAATACTCAACTTGCTACTCATCCGGGCTTTACGTATTTTTATTACGCTAGAGGACTACTAGTTATTAGGAGGTAAAATTTAAAGTAAATATATTAACATTTGCGGGGAGAAAGAATGGGAAACATTTAGATAAATATAATCTCTGTACGCCCGGCTTGGATTCAAAACCCCGATCTCCCCGTCATCAGTAAACAGAAGGTTTAATAAACTTGACACTCAGAACACGTGTGGATTAGGTTCTCGTTATGACATAACATTTTAATAATATTTAGCACCGCGTCTTACTACCCGTTCGGGTTATACGCTTTACGTACTAATTACTCTAATGAATTAGGAATTGGGAAGGTTGAATTAGAGGAAGTGAATCCGCATTTGCGTGGAGGGAGAGTGGAAAACCATTTAGGAAAAACCACCCCCAGTTCACCCGACCGAGATTCGAACCTCGATCTCCCCGTCCTCAGCAGTCGAGCTCAACACGACATGCGCGTTAGCCAACTACGCCACCGAGGCGGGTTATGACATAACAATAACTGGCACCATCGTCTAGTGATTAGGGGCCCTATCGGCTGGCCTTGAGGTCCCGGGTTTGATTCACCTGTTGTTTCCCGAGTATTTTTCTCGAAAAGGTAATAATTCCCATGGTCACCGGGGTTTGGTTGATTAGGCTTTAGTTAGGTGTGTTTCCACGGGTTCCACACCTTCACACTCACCAACCATCAACCTCATTAATTAATCTCATCTGGGCATGGAAAGTGCCTCCATGAAAAGGATTTACGATGAGTACATCTAGACATCCCCTGGGCAACGGATCATTAGTACTGGCTAATCTTTTCTCTACTGGGTTACAGATTGATTTAGTCCACACACACCATCATTATTATTATTATTATTATTATTATTATGACAGAACAATTTATTATTAGCGACACTGCCCACGTTAGTGGCTACCCCATATTAGCATTAAGCTCATTTAGGCTGGTTTGCCTGACAGGTAGTTTGGGGTTCAAATCCTTGCCGGGTTGAATTAAATTTATTTTTACTAAATTATTATACTATCTATCCACTCAAACGTTATTACATTTCCTAAAAACTATCCTTTTCATCCAAACCCTATTGGTGTGGATAAATTCGAACAGGTATAGATGGTATTAAGCTAAGTTTGGAGGGGGGGGAAATGGCACTGATACTGATGAATTAGCTATCCGGGAACTGGGTTTTGGATTTGATCTATAGTTAAGCTAGTTTGTATTCGTGTAAACATATAATTAACTGGTTCCGTGGCTGAATGGACTAAGCCAGGGCGATTTAATCAGCGGGCGCGGGCCATATCCATACCACCAAGCTCCACAGATTGGCCCACAGATTGATTATTATATTATATGTAGCACCGCGTCTTACTACCCGTTCGAGCTATACGCTTTAAGTACTAATTACTCTAATGGATTAGGAATTGGGGAGGTTTAATTAGAGGAAGTGAACTCGCATTTGCGTGGAGGGAGAGTGAAAACCATTTGGGAAAAACCACCCCCAGTTCACCTGACCGAGATTCGAACCTTGATCTCCTCGTCCTCAGCGGTCGAGTTTAACACGACAAGCGCGTTAGCCAACTACGTCACCGGGGCGGGTCCCACAGATTGAAAGTCCAACTACTGTATTACTGGAGGAGATGCATTGTATAGTTCAAACAGTATATAGAGGCGCTTGACCTTGGATGAATAGAGAGATATATAGTCTCTTATTAGTGGTGGGGGAATCTGTAAGCCCAGTGTTACTTGGTCCTTGGTACCACCAACATCGTGTGTTTACAAGGGAGTGCGAGATTAACCTCCAGTGACGTGCGTCTCCCCCTCTAGACCTGGTATCTCTCCTTTTACGCGCAACCCCACAATGGCTGAGCTATATAAAATATTCTTGCTTTTGACCTTGAACAATGCAGGTGTCCGGGCGACTGGGTAGCTGATAGTGACTCACATCTCTTCTCCCCTCCAACCAACAGCAGCCGATGTCTCACCAGCTACATTTGTATGGCTTATTGTTGATGCGTTATTTATATTAATAGCGGAGTGTTTTACTTGTAATTAGTCTAATTGTAAGTTTTCTAGAATGGCACTTTCTAATTAGAGTAGTAAGAAAAGCAAGTTTTATGAGGAAAATAGTCTAATTTTTACCTGTTTTTATTTTCACTGAAATATATCAATATTATTATATATTATCAAATTACGATTCAATAACCCCCTACCCATCCCATTTAAACTACAAAAGTATAATTTAATAGCGTTACAAAATACAGCCAGATTGAATAAAATGTCTAGCCCGCAAAATATTCTAATCTTTTGGGAGTGACCCACTTGGATAACTAATTAAATATACCTGGTTAAACCTTACGGCGTCTACTCACAATAGACTGGACTGCCGATGACGAGGAGATCGGGGCTTTAACTCCAGTTGGATGTACTGAGGGTGGTTTTTCCTAAATGATTTCCCACTCTCTCTCCACCCAAAAGTTGGTACACCTCGTCTTTCTCATTTCTAGCACATTAACATAATTAGTACACAGATGAATTGCTAAAAAAAATTAATAGATAACCCAAATAGCTAGTAGTACGTCCATCACAAGTTCCACTAATGATTTGATCAATGTGATATGAAAATGGAGGGAATCGTGGAGGAAACTCGACCCCATTAATTTTAATTTGGGGAAGGAATAAAAAAACAAGCTCATTAAAAGCCACCTCCAGTACACCTAGCCTGGACTCAAACCAATACTTCTACTCAACTTGTGACCAGTTACAATGCCATCTATTGATTAATACCGTTCAGCCATTGATGAGAGTTTCTAAACAACGAAAGAGAACAGGTGGAAATGCTGATTTTTTAATTCAAAAGCCAGCATTTGGTGGAAGAGAGACATTAGAACAACATTAAGGGTATAAAATAGCTCAAATTACATTTGAGTGAGGGTCAAACCATGGCTTTCCACCTCATAATTTGTTTGTCCTTTTACGCAGGATGACTATAATGAATTCTATCTTCAAAAATTAATTGAATTAATCAACTTTGTCTACCTTTTTTTCACCCTGGCGGTTGCAATGAATTTGTCATATGGTCGATTGGAAAAACAAGTATTAGCTCATACACAACTCGTTGAATAACCACTAATGAATTTATATTTTGAAAGATGTGTACAACACATTTTAATACTCGTTCAACCCGCTTCGATGGCTGTGTGTTCTAACGCGTTACTCTTTCAGTAAGATAGACTGCCGATGACGGGGAGATCGAGATTCGAATCTCAGTCGTATGTACTGAAGGTGGTTTTTCCCAAATGATTTTCCACTCTTCTTCCACGTATATTCAGGTACACTTCCTATTAATATAACCTTCCTAATCCTTAAAACCATTAGCGTAATTAGTACATAAGCGTATAACCTGAACGAGTAGTAAGACGTGGTGCTAAAAAAATATCCGTTCAGTCTATTTGTATATTTACATCATTGGCTATGAAATGATAAGTATTAAATTTAGAGGAAATGTACCTGCATACTCTAAATTAAGGGCTACCTTAGATAATGCGACCGATAAAGTGGGATTATTTTGATTGTAAAGTACATATTATAGAACTTTGAGAATAAAGCTGTATTTTCAGATATTCAGGGAACATATAAATATATCTAATAAGAAGAAAATTTTTATTGGTTTAGTTTGTTATCCAACATATTTTTCTTTTAACGTTCAATCGAATAGGGCACAGTGATTAATGTATATGTTTTAACACATTTTTATTATTTTTAGTAGAGCTTATTTACGTTCAAACGAATGCTACTACGACATGTCTACTTAAACTTTAAAAATTACCCTTAAATTGAGTGCAATGTAAAATATGGGTATTAATAGATTCACATTAGATCCTTTTTAGTATAATCAAGTATAAATCGTATGCTTGCTGTAAATTTCCATGAAACCACTTGGACATGTAACAGGCCAATGAGAAACGTTGTTTTTTGCTTGGCTATGTATCGAGTTGTTTACCTCTAACGCCTAGCTTGTATGTGACCCGTTAAACACAGTCTTCTTCAGTACCGCTAGGCATGCAGTAGTAAGTAGTTGGTCGATAGCGCAAATGCTCGAAACAGTGTTTGTAAATAATCATAACGTTCAACTCTTTAAATCAAGTGTCTTGAACTGTGTATTCTTCATTAGTAACTAAGTAATTTTATAGTCATAGTATTTGTTTTTTAAAGTCGGTATAAATAAACGAATACATAGCATGCTAATATGATCACAACACTTGACTGTGTCAAAGTGGCATTGCGGACATGTATCCAACCCTCCTCCTTGAACTTATCCTTAATACTCGTCCGAGCTTTACACATTTTTATTATGGCAATGGGTTAGGAAATGTTTAAGTACAATTTAAATTAAATATGCCCATATTTTACACGGAATAAGAGTGAGAAATAATTTAGGAAAAAAAAGAAATAATTCAATTCACTCTGCTAGGATACAATCCTCAATATCTCCGTCACAAGACTAGATGAGCTTGACGTTTAGTCTGTTTTCCCAATGATGCAGACAATGTTTTGATTTACATAGGCCTAACTCATAACAAAGCTTCATCGCAATATTTATTTGAATAGAATTATCACAGAACAAGGGATTAACTCATATAGGCCTATTTATTGAGACAACACCAATTAAGTAGGGCGTGTAGGGGACATGAAATAATGTAAATGTTTTTTTATAGTTTTTAAAGCAATTTTTTTTTTTTGCCATAGTAAATAAAATATCATACTAGTAAGAGTGTAATTTTATTCCCATGGTGAAATAAACAGTTCTTGAATATCTGTCATTAGCATAGCGACATTAGATGATACACTTTTTAAACGAATTGAAAAACCTGTAATTAGATCCCAGGACATCCTCGACAGATATTCAAGAACAGGTTGAGGTCACCATGTTAAGAATATGTGTTGTTTCTACTAGAGAAATGTTTGATTTATTTGGACCAAAAATGGTTTTGATTTGAATAGTGTAAAAACACTGCCCTTTTCACACGTCCTCTACACTTCCAACTTAATTCTTAATAAAGTTACTCATATTTGATTTAATTAACGAAATACTCACTATTGTTGATACGTATCAATAAGTAGCTTAATAATATAATCTTTAAGTTTATGTGATTAATGTATAATAGGCCCTATTCAGGAACCTAACTAGGGCAGAGATTTTTAATTCAATACAATTATTTTTTTCAGGTTTGGCTTGAGTCTAATCCGACTCACTCTTCAATTGATGCTATCTAACCGAACCTTACTAACATTCTTATATTGAATTCTACAGTCAAACGATCGAGAACCTTTCTACAGAACCTAAAGCTTCAACCCCAACGCTCTGTCATCCTGTGTACTTAGAGGGTGGACATTTTTACCAGGGGAAAAAGATTCGGCTCACTTGAAAGCGAGTCAGCGATATAATTCAAAAGCTCCGCGGGGCGAAACTGAAAATAGGGGAAATCCTCCCCTCGTACCTCTCCCCTAGCGACAAACTTATTTTTTTAGTGCCAGCCGGAACTGGATTTAGCCTATTGTTAGGTTTGTGCACCCTCTTGTATGCATCTGTCCACCCTCTGCTATCTGCACCCCCTTCTCACTTTTTATATATATTTAGTGAGTCAAACAGTTTGAATAGAGGGAGTTTTACTGTCAAGGCAGACCGCAGTTTTTAGTACATTTTACGCAAAAAATACTGTGCCAATTCAAATAAACATTTCTTCTAAATATTAATGAAGGTTATTTAGTGTTTTAGTGTTAAAAAAATGAAATTTATATTTATGTTTTTACTAATAAAATAAAATTTTACTGTTTGTAGAAGTTTTAAGAGTAAATCTCTATTGAACTTAATAACGTAATTGAAGTAATCATACTAATGACGTAACAATTTCTTTAAAAGTGTTTTTAAAATCTATTATTCACAATATTTAAATATTGACGTCTTTTAAAACATTTAGAAAATTATAAATATAAGTTTTGTGTAGTTGAATGAAAAATAAAAGAACGCGAGTAATATTTTTTTTCTAAATAACCACTACAAGTATTTGAAATATTTTGTTTAGAGTTACCAAATAACATCATTGATACGTAAGAAATTTTACATATGGTATTATATTTTAATTTGATCTTTGATTAGTTTTTCACATAAAACTTATATTACTTGCGATATTTTTGTAACACTAAATGTATTAAAAACATAATTCAACTTACCAGAGGATGTTAAAAGCCTGCGAGTTACTAACTTAATGTCTTCAAAATTAACAAAAACGCTCCCAAATTTCACGAGGGAATTTAATCAAAGTTCGATGAGATCGGAATTTAAAAATTGAACTAAAAACAGATCGAATAGTGTTGCATCGCGAGTCGGAAAAAATACGTCTTTCTCTCTCTTAAAACGCGGACATGACGGAGCTACTGTACCAACCACGCCGGCATTTCGCAGACGACTGATCTTTATCCCCTCCCTCTCTCATGAAGCGGCATTCATTCTCGCGCGCGTTATTGTGTCGGGGACCCACACTGCGCACTCTCCAGTGCGCAAGCTACCGGAACTTCATATATACATACCACCCCTGCTATTACCCCTACTTTTTTTTTAACTTCATCTATTCCTTCTCATCTTTATCGTGCGTTTCCTTCCTCTTCTTTAAATTTATCCCTTTGTTTTTGTTTGTTGTAGAAGGGGTTTCACCCTTTCTTCTCCTTCTACTGTAAAATATATATACATCCCAACCATCATACAAATTTACTCTCAAAGCCTGTAAACAAGCACGATGCACCTTAATCTGACCATACTGGCTTACTTTCTTTCTCCATCTGCACGCAATGTAACGTGTACCCTAGCTTTATTTTGAATTAACTATATAACAGCTGGAAAAATAATAATAATAATAATAATAATAATATCACCGCGTCTTACTACCCGTTCGGATTATAGGCTTTAAGTACTAATTACTCTAATGGATTAGGAATAGGGAAGGTTGAATTTGAGGAAGTGAACCCACATTTGCGTGGAGGTAGGTTGGAAAACCATTTAGGAAAAACCTCCCCCAGTTCACCCAATCGAGATTCGAACCTCGATCTCCCCGTCCTCAGCAGTCGAGCTCAACACAACAAGCACGTTAACCAACTAAGCCACCGGGGTGGGTAGCTGGAAAAAGCTATTAGATATACTTTTCACGTATTCATGCACCAAGTTATGTGATCTAAGATCGTAACTTTTGTTAGATATTATTAATACCTCGAAAACCACACTATTAATGTTTTAAAATGATATCAGTAATAAGTGGGGGAAAAAATTTGTTTGTATGTTTTAAAAGATGCTCAAAATGTCTATTCATAAAAAAAAATCAAGGTATAAAAGGATTTATTTTTATTTTTTAATGTGACAGGACAAAATACTGACCTGTTCTGAGTTTAAGATAATAATAGTAAACTAATTTTACTGTTCCACGTTGAAGGCATAGAGTAGAAATCTGGTAGAAAGAACATTTGATAAATCTAGGTGACCTGGCGGTCTAGGGGTGAGGTGTCATACTTCTGTGCTGGCGGCCGGGGTTCAATCCTCGGTCCCGGCACAGATTTATCTGATTACCAAACCCTTCCTTCACCTCTGACCAGACGTGTATTAATCACAACCTGTGAATGTGGGGAATGCCAGGCCTCCACCGTGGTTCGGATCCCACGTTAAACTGTAGGTCCTTCATTTCATCTCACAATCACCCTACCATTACGCATTAGCGTAAGTGCGTATAGCCCGAACGGGTAGTAAGACGCGGTGCTAATAATAATAATAATAATATTTGATAAAATATAAACGTAATTTTTGCGCACAATATTGAAACTTTTTCCTTTCTGTTAGATACTTCCTACAAAAATTCTAATATAGCTTTCCTATTTAAAGTTGCGATTTATGGTTCAGAGCTGAGAACAACTTGGACTAGAACCCGTGTCAGAGGACACACGAACTAAATATCAAGATGGTCTAGTCTGGGTTTTTTTATGGTTTCGACGGGGGGTGGGGGGGAGAGGGGTTGGGGGGCTTAGCATTTGTACCCCAGCGTGTAATGAGGTTGATTATTCCATAATGACTACCTCCTTCCTCCAGGTAAGGCGTAGTTATATAAAAATCGAATAACATATCTATAATCCAACAGTTCAAACAATTACTAAATAAACTTTCATATTTCCAATCAAGAAGCCGTATTAAAAATTTTCTGCATCTAACGCTTTGGACAAAATTTATCCATTTTAATACAATCAAAATATATTTTAAGTGATCAAATGATCTTCTTTTTAAAGCCTTTACGAAACTTTGAAATTTCCAATTTGAATCCAAATCTTACTAAGATTCGGATTTGATTCTAGGATTCAAATATTAATAATGGAAAAAATCGGATTAGATTTGAAGCTTTGAATTTAAATAAATCCTGGATTCGTATTTGATGAGTTGAGTTCAAAATTATAATCTATAATTTAAAGTTTCTTACCAAATTGTTATAATCATAATGGAAACCAGTTAGTTGCCTGGTAGAGTGAATCAATAGAGAACACAACTTAATTACAGGTTGTAAAGGAAACACGTGGGTGACATATTTCTCACTGAATATCTTGTATTTTAAAAACAAATTTATTAATATTTTCACTATGATTAAAAAGTGGTGTGATATTAATTTGATGTTTCATCTTGTCAGGCTAGGATTATTGATTACATTATTATTTAGTGTACGTACCTAAAATGTTTATAAAGGGATTATCAAAATGTTTAAAAATATTTTTCTATCTGGTTGGATTCAAAGACTTAGTTAGCACTGTATAATATTCCAAACAGATTCGATTTAAAAAAACATATCATAAGTTTGCCTAAAATAAATTATTTGATTTGAACTTATTTTTGAAATAAAATATTCATTACATTGTTTTTTAAACTCGATATTTAATTTGAAAACATATATAAGATTCAATTCAGATCTGACACCATTATTTTTATGAAATTTGATTGGGATTCAATTCTAGTGAGTTAGTTAAGATTCGAATTTGATTCTGGATTGAAAATTTTGGATTTACAAAGGCTTACATTTTGCCAATATTGATTGTATTATAATAAATGTGACAGTAGATGATTAATTGACGGTTATAAATTTAAGTAAATGATTTTATTTTCAAATAATTTAATTTTATAGGTCATTCTTGTCGATAAATAAAAAAATACATCATTACAATCTGCGTGACATCATATCCTTCCGAGCTATCTGTATATTTACAATAATTACTTAAGGATGAGAAAGATAGAATAAAAGTAACGCAAGGTTCCTTTTTTCTGGTGGAAATTACGAACCTTGCGGAACCTGTGGCTTATCGTCTTTGTCCCTTACGAAATACAGACCTAATGGACTTTACATTGCTTATGATCTATTGCTTATGTACTGTACCTTACGGACTAGAGCGTATGCACATGGGTATTTTAGAATATTTCAAAAATCTTTCGTATATTGAGTGTTTTTTTTGTAAATTATATAATCCGATAACTTGAAGATTGAAAGGTAATGTGTTATCGTAATAACCACTAAAATATAAATATATTATTACTGTATTTGCCACGTGGAATGTGATTTATTCTTTAACATTTATTTAGTCTCTCTCATATATTTAATAATACCAATTTTGAAGCTATATATCATAATAATTTACTGTTAACTACTCATAATCCGCCCAAACAGTTCTCAGTAAATTGAGGATATGGATTTTAATTTGAAACATGTATATACATATTTTTGTAGTAAAATATATTTCACTTTGTCACCCACCAATATTGGGATGAAGTTGCATTTGAAAAAAAAATATTGACGCTAAAAATGTGTTATTATAATATGTTCATGACTTCATTTCCTCTTTCAATCCAATCAAGTCTAAGTGGTTCTAATTTATTTATAAAAGTGAAACGTCCGTAATAAAAAAACTTCAGCATGTTTTTACTCTATCTCACCTCATTTGCTACCCTTCTATCCTTGCAACCCCACAACAACTAGAATGAATTCCTCTTTTGAACTGTGTAGGCTTTTCACCCACAATCATCGCGTCTTCTACAAGAAAAAAAAAGAAGTGGCAAACCTTTTAACAACTGCAAACCCCTAGACAACAGGAAAATAGTAAAGGAAAAAAAGTAACTCTTCAAATGATAAACCTTGAATTCTCCTTAGTTTTTTTTTTCTATTCTGAATCAACCCACCAACTCTTTACGTGGGTGAAATGTTGTTTATTTGTTAGGATAAAGAAGTTTTTTTGGAGGGTGTGGGGAGGGAAAGAGAGGTATGAGGAATTTTGAAAAAGAAAGTTGTTTAAACTGAGGCACGAGTCTACGTAGGTTTCCATAGTGTTATGTCCTCGTCCCTCGACAAATTCTGTGCCTGTATTACATGAGAAGGTGATTGCTGCTCTCATACAAAAAAAAATCCCGATAAATTAAGCGGGCTGTTTGTAGAAGGAAGAGGAGCGGGGCGCTTTTTCAGAGTCCCCATTTACAACTGAATTATAGAGAATTTCTCTTTTTTTTCACTCGTCGTTCTCTTTACTCTCAGGATTCTCTCTGTTACGTTTACTATCCCCTTCTTTTACAATTTCACAGCCTTTCGATTCCACTTAAAGTTTCAACATTTTTGTCCCTCTCGTTCTATCCCCATAGTTTTTAAACTGTTTCTCCGCCTATGTAAATCTATCTATGTTATATCATTTATCACTTGAATTTATTCCCTCTCTCTTTCTCTCTCCTTTTCTCTTTGTATGTATTTAGTATTCAAGGTTCAAGGAAATTCTATTCGTAGTGAAGCACTTTATACATTACCTTTTCACTCTCTGGTATTGTATGATTTAATACAATAAAGTTATCAAAGGTTTCAGAGATTTCCTAATTAATTAGTACGTTCTGATGCTCTGTAGTAATTTGCTAGTAAACTATTGCAATTTCTTGGAAAATGTAGTTTCTTCTACTGTTATAGTTATTTGGTGCATGACTACATATTTCTCCGCCTGGTAAATATCTACACTATTCGGAATATAATCAATAAAAAACCATGTGACTGGGTGTATAACCTTGACCTTTCAATAAATAGTACTATACTGCGAGAATAATGCCTTATACCATGTGATAACCTATTTAGGTAGTAAAAAATTAATAACCTGTATTGGTAGTCACGTGGACTAATTGGCAAACTCTTCAAGTCTAGTTTACATGTGATGGAAAGGTCAAAGCTTCCATTCCAGGCAAAGGTATTTAAGGTGTATTTTTAATAAATGGTTTATCATTCCACCTCCACATAATGAGGGTACTTTTCCTCTAAATTATACATATTTTATTATCTATACTTCATTAGTGGGCTTTTCCCCACTGCATACTAGAACTATTTCAGCTTATGCTCATATAATGCCACGCTAATAGGCTAGGTATGAGGAAGGTATAATTTAAAGCAAATTTTCTTGCATTTGTGTGGAAAGAGAGTGGAAAACTATTTTGGAAATACACCTCATTACATCCTACTGAGATCTGAAACTAGAACTCCCTATCACTGGTAAACCAGACTAAATTAACTTTGCAACCGTGTATCCACTGGTGCTGGTATTGAGGTCAATAAAATGCGCAAAACATGTACTGATATTAAGAAACAGAGGAAAAAATAATTATATATTTTTTATACTTATATCTTGCTCAAATAAGCATGTGTTATGTATAAAATTATTATTTTTATTAGTATTAAAATTAGCAGTGGAATTGTCAGGGAGAAGGTGGTCTTGGTTTGAGTATGCCCTGGGATATTAACAGTTCTTCAAATAAAATAAACTAGCATTTGTAGAGGGAGAGAGTAAATAGTGGATATAAAAAAAAATTAGATGTATTTGATTGCTAATTAGGGGTTCTAGATAAATTAATTTGTATAAGGTATTTAGTTTTACTGATGAACGATTTTGTAAAGTTCAAAAATTTTAGAAAATGTATTGAATTATTTAGTTTAAAAATTGATCTCTTAGGATTGTTAGCAAACAAAAGCATCTGAAGATTGCTTCATATTATTGACAAAATAATATGTTTGATCTTCTGAGTAAAAGATACGTAGAACTTATCTTCTAGTTGTGATCCGAGCAACAATCGACCTTATTACATACCAATTTTCTTTCAGGGGAAAACAAAAGTTGCATGTTTTAAATTATTTTGTTTATTCTGTGAGAATTATTTTCAATAACAACCAGAGCTGAGGAGGTAGATATAAATTTTATTATGTGCTTATTTACTCCTGACATAAAGTGAACACTATTTTACCTACATCTTAGTCAAAGGAACCTATCTTGGGGCGTAGCTTTCATAATGTTAGAAATGAGAATATGACACATGGACTTATATTATTATTCCACAGATCTGGTTTGTATCGTTAAAGCGTCGTGCTTAGCGATAGGACTAGCTACTTTGGAAGTTTAGGGACACAGTTTTTCTAAAACGAGTAAGGATTTAAATTTTTTAGTCCAACAGCAGATTAAGTACAAATATGTCAAAGCCACTGTGAGTGAGATTTATGCTAAGGACGCATATAAAAATAAATTGGATGACACAATCTCATATAATCTATAATAATTAGAAAAAAAAATCTACCAGTAAATTACACTTTAAAACATTACCCTTAGTAAAACCAACATCTTATTTTGGCAATAATATAAAACACTCTTCAGATACAAATATTAAACGAAATGGTTGTGACCATTTAAATAAATTACAAATGTTTAAAAATCAGTAATTAGTAAAACACCATTAAATATATTTCCCCTAAAAATAATATCATGCGATTATTTTTTAAGTAAAACCATCCCTAGATATCAATTTCAAACAATATAGTTAAAGACATATTTGAACATTTTGTAATTTTATAAAATCGGTCACCCTTGATTTTAAAACTAAAGTAAAAATCACGATTTTGCCTTAAGCTATGACTATTTTCATCTACTAATCAAGTTTTAATTAAATAAAATTAACATTTTAGGCTGTAGCCATGAGTGCATAAATAGAAAGTTATGAAGATTAACAGAATTGTAAGACCTCCAATTTTTTAGTACAGGGGAACATGAGTCTTCACTATACATCGTAAAACCAAATTCTAAAATGTTCATGACTAAAATTTCTTAATGAGAAAGTTTAAAAATGATTATATTTTATTTAAAAAAATCTCACCTTGTTCTGCCAATTAGAGTGATATCAAAATATTAAAATACAAGCTTTGACAAAAGAATGCTAGAACGCTATAATAGCTATGATTAGAGAAAAAAAATCTTATGTTTTCATAAATGAATGTGTAGTTAGTGTGGTAGTGATTAAGATCAACATAAAAAACTAAGATATAAACCTATTTTTATAAAAATGACCCAAAATAAGCATTTAGTTGTGGAATTAAAGAATACAAAAAGAACGTTTAATAAATCAAATACAAATTTGAATAATGTTTTGGGGTAAATATATTTCTCATATTTTTGAAACTAAGCCCACACGACTGGACAAGTGAAGGTAAAAAGAGTCAAACTCGTCTTGTGAGTTTAGCTGAGTACGAGAATATTGAGGCTCAAATTATGGTTAGGTGGTATCTCATTAATGGTTTTATAATTTACTTTTTGCCTTCCCCTAAAAATGTAAGCATTCGGACAAACTACACAGGTTATAGGGTCGCCATATTTTTGGAAAGATAATCCAGGATACCTATGAAAAATTAACTTCGATGTTAAGAAACCCTAATTACGACTTATCAGTTATGAAATTAGATCACGTAACTTCTGCACCAGGTATTATGTTGTGGATGTATGGGCTTATTGTTTCTGTTTCAGTTAAGTATGCTTATATTTATCATTTTCCTTAAAAAAAACTGTGTGCTTGACTTTATATGGTCATAAAAATCACTATCAGAATATTTGGAATTTACTTTCACGTTTAAAAATTCCATTACTGTCTACAATTGAAGCTGGTCTATCTGATAAACACATAGCATATTATTTTAGATGTAATAATATATTTTTGAACTTACATACTCGAAAGGAGCTTTGACCAGGGTTGCCAAAACGCTGTCATTAAATTACCCAGCAAGATCACAAAAATTATCCTAAGCTACCCTCCAAACATTAAAAATATTACTAAGGTTTTGTGTTTGTATTTTGTCTTCTATTATTCAATAATGTATTATTTTTCAACTTTTATAACCAACTCACTTAAAAAAATCCGTTCTGTTTTTATTCCTGGACACAGTCCAGACGTAGCTACAAACTCAGGACTGCCCGGGTTGATCCCGGACCCCTAGACAGATAGTTGTACTTAAGAGCAAAGATTAATCTAAAAAGCGTTTCGTTCACGTTTCATCTGGTATTTTAAGTCCAAACTTGTTCAAGAATGATAAAAATAATTTATATTAATTTAAAATATAAGTAAAACCAGACAATAATGGCGAAAAAACTCACATTAAGAAAATAATTTAAATTAGTTATCATTTTAAGCTCCACATAGCTATTTAATAAGTAACTTGTTTATTTACATTTTATATTAAGGCTCTGTTGTACACGTGAGCACTAAAACACTCTTATGGGTCTTCATGAGATATTTAAGACTAATTTAGAGTGTGTTCTGTGTGATACTATGAATGTTATTCATATAGTATAACCTCTCTTAAAACCATACAAATGTTACTGTTATATTATAACTATTCATGTTTTAATTGTAATCAAATTGTACTAATAGAATCTATTTTATCTTAGAACTTTTTTTCTAATGCTCATGTTGGCCTGTATAAACAAGTAAAATTTATTCTTTTTTCCAATCGTATACTAGAAAACTAATGTATTTATGAACATTTTACTAGTGATTATTATTTTTTTACCTTTACTTAACTCTCTCACATTCCTTAACCCCTGCCTTACACACTCCTCTTAAAATTTTAATACATTTCAACTATTTCACGTTTCTTCCTAATCACCGTTTATCCTATTAGATAGAAGAAGTGATGAATACAATAACACATTATATACAAACAAAGATTGGCAAAACCAATCATGAGTTAAAATAAACTTATTTGTTAAACTTTTATATATCTCTAAGTTCAAACAAGACGAAAGAAACACACATTCTACTACGAAGATGCGTCTTCCTAAACACAATGTCAATTTAAATTGGGAGCATTTATAAATTTATGGCTAAGCAACAATAAATACCACCACTCCAGACTTGCGGCTACTAAACTTTGACCAAAAAGGCATTTACAAAAATAATAGTCAACGATACCTAACTCTAAAAAGTCCTAATTTAAAGAATTACAACGTTGGTAGTTAAATGAGTTAGCTAGCGTGATTTAACTCCATATTGAGTCACGAGTTACAAAGGTTAAGTTCCTATAAGAGGAACTATAAATTTACAAATAGTTAATGGTGAAATACCAGGAATATAGGTTGTAAAGATACTATGGCCAGTCTATTCCTCAGTAGAACTGCCTGGTCATTCAATAGTATATTTAAATATCACACAAGTCTGAACACAGACTATAACACCAGCAAAAAGTTAAACATTAACTAATACAAACGGTGCCTTAAGGGACCGGATAAAATAAACGATATCCCGCGGGCCACTATTCTGCACTAGTAGCATACCCACGAGTTGATCACCGTACTAAAGTAGAACAATATAAATATTAGAGACTGGTATCAGTCAAAGACCCAACTAGATCATGGAACAAAGCTCTAGATAACCTGATTTCCACCAGTATTGGATATACAGATTTAAATTAGCCCGAACATGGCCATACAGTATAGGGCATCTGGTTATTGCCCAGGTATTTAAGACTATGTCTTATGGACATAGAAAAACAAGACAAAAACTCTGACGTACTAAACTAAGTCTTATGGCTATAGAAAAATAGAGGAAGAGCTCTAAGATTAAAAACTTTGCTTTTGGGCACAGAAAAAGAAGTCAGAAACTCTGACACTCAAAACAATGTTTTATGGACATAGAAAAACAAGTCAGAACTCTGACGTACAATACAATGTCTTATGGAAATAGAAAGATAGTGCATAAACTCTGACATTCTAAACTAAGTCTTATGAACATAGAAAAATAAGTCAGAGAGACTGACATACAAAACTATATCTTATGGACATAGAAAAATATATCACTAAGACCCTATCAAAAGCTTACTAGATTAAATTCTCATAGTCACAGACTTTACTTCATCTGCGATGAGGAGGTGAGATTGGTGCCACAAACATCGAGATCACCGCTTGCTTAGTCCACTGGTCCTTGGTTCACTTCTTGGTAACTCCTCCGACGAATCATTACAATAGAATACAAAATGTGAGTCATAGTAATAGTCAAATGGCATGTTATGAGGCTCCCTGAAGGGAAGCACGAGAGCAAGTTCCAACACGTAGCGACCAATTGGTTACACCGTGTGGTTTGCAAGTAGAAGTTGGGTTTTCGCGTTTCGCAAAGTTCTGGAACAAAATGTGAAGTGAGGGGTGGCTGTTTTATACAACATGCACTGACGTATTAGGAAAGGGACATCCTCAAGGGAAAAGGGGGGTGAGTTTCTTGAACTGAGCAGAGAGCCCACTAGCGCTAGGAGACGGCCGTTGAGGAAATACAGGGAAGCAACTTGTCATTACATCTAAGTTGAGCACGCGTGTAAAATTTCCTTGTGTTGAACCTCCAGGAAGTGTTTGAAGATCTTCTGGGGAATTTTCCTTAATTTTGGGCGTTTCCAGCAACACGATTTCACCGTGAGTTTATATCTGCCACACATTATTAGAATGTATTAGTGATAATCATATACTCGTATATAAGATATTTTTAGTGTAAGTGCTAACGGGCTATTAGCACTTTACACTTCGTATCGGATATATGTTTATATATCAACTGCGTTGAGAGGGTAATAGAAACAAAAGTTTTAATCAACGCTTTTTAGAGTTTTTACTCGAGATAGATAGGTCAGTCATTACTTGTCACGACTATCAAGCGTGCTTTATAGCTCGGTTATTGCCTGTCCTCTCTTTCAAGCAAGCTAAACACACTTTCTAGATAGTATAAGCTTTTTCAATTTAGGAGAAATCAATTCCAACTATATAGTCTATGCTATGCACACATAGTTTGTACACATTCAGTTGACACCATCGGTGCTAGTTTGCGTCTGTAGCTCGCTACAAGGAACGATGACTATGTTTGCCTCTATAGTTCGTCATAAAGGAATACAAGAATATGTTTGTCTCTATAGCTAATCACAAGAGACTCCAAGGATCTCTTTACCCATTTAACTTCTCACAAGGGATGACAAGAATCTATTTGTCCCTATAATTCCTCACAAGGGACGATAAGGATCTCTTTGCCCTTATAGCAAATACAAAGGACGATTACGAGGATCTCTTTTTTTCCCCCTATAGTTCGTCATAAGGTACAGTACTAATATTTTTGCCCCTAAGACTCGTCACAAGACACTACAAGTATATATTTGTCCCTATAACTCATCACAAGGAAAGACAAAAATCTATTTGCCCCCATAGCTCGTCACAAGGGAAGACAAGGATATATTTGCCCCTATAAGTTGTTACAAGGAAGGATAAGAATATATTTTCCCCTGTAGATTGTCGCAAGGGACGAAAAGGATTTATTTAGCCTTACAGCTCGTCACAAGGAACGACAATGATCTATTTGATCCTGCAACTTTTCACAAGGGATGGCAAGCATATTTATGCCTCCATAGCTCATTATAAGGGACTAAAAGGATATATTTGTCCCTATAGCTCGTCAAAATGGAAGATACTAATATATTTGTCTCCTTAGCTCATTATAAGTGTCGGTAATCTGGAATAACATCTTAAGTACAAAAATTTCTTTAATTAGTGATCTTCGAAATGTTCATTTAAGAATAATTCTTGATAATTTAATTTAGATATTCATAAAGCAAGATGAGACTGCATCGAAATCAGGAGTTTCTACGTGCCGGAAACCTTTAACTAGATTGCATAGTCTCTAACGGTGAATTACCTAAAACAATCAACCCACCCAAGCCGGTATGCACGTGGTCTAAATGTCAAGCTCATTTATTTTGGATTGCTGGTAGCAATTGAGTCACCAGCCTCGTTGGCCTCATGGTACAAGAACACTATAAAGAAAATCATATCACCACGTCTTACTAAACTTTTGGATTATATGCTTAAGTACTAATTACGCTAGTGAGTTAGGGTTTGGGGAGGTTTTATTCAGAGGAAGTGTAGGGAGAGTGGAGGGAGAGTGTAAAACCGAAAAGCCACCACCAGTTCACCCGACCGAGATTCGAACCGTGATCTCCTCGCCCTCGGCAGTCAGGCTCAACACGAAACTAACACGTTAACTAGCTATGTCAGTGAAGTGGGTCCAAGCACGCTATAAGATGCTACTCTCGAAATAGACTAGATTGTTGATGACAGGGAGATTGGTGTTTGAATCCCTGTCTGTTGTAGTGAGGGTGCTTTTTCCTTAATAGTTTTACAGTCTCTTTCCACGCATACACAATAACGTAGTGAGTAGGCCTACATAAGCGTATAACTCAAACAAGTTAATAAGACGCTGTGCGTTTGGAAAAAGCAGTTGGGGCTTGAATGCCGGATGGGTGTCACTAAAATAGATGTTCCTAAATATTTTATCACAGTTTCTTTCCAAATGCAAATTCGGTTACATTTCATTTACAATTTAACCTTTCTCATCATTATAGAACTAGCCTAGCTAACTTATATGCGTATAACTAGAGCGGTTACTTTTACATATTTTAAAAACTATCCGCTTAAGGTGAGATAGAAGCGGTCACGAGAAAAAGCCAGTGTTTTTTGCAGTTTTTATGGTAACACTTTTTTTTTACCAAAACAAATAAAATATTGCTCCAGTACAAACATAGAATTTAATTCTCCTCACTTGATGATATCATCAATTATTGTTGAATATCGGTCAAGGGTATTCTGGAATTTAATGACAAGTATATCTCTTCATTTAAAAAGTTTGTTAGATCATGCCACCATGCTCATGACGGATATTCAGAAACTGTTGATATCAACATGTGGAGAAAATTAAACTCTATGTTTGTACTAGGGCAATATTTTATTTATTTTGGCCAAAAAAATATTTTGCCATAAAAACTGCAAAAAACATTGGCTTTTTCTAGGATCTCCTTTAATCCCACCTTGAACGTATACACATCACGTTATATTCGCTTTATCGCACACATATTTAAAAGTCTCGGAAGTGAAAAAACAGCCTTTCGAAGTAAATATCACCTAATTCCTCAGTAATGGGAGTATTCTTCGAGCCGGATCCGGACAACTGGGCGCCAGGACAAGTGGGTGCCAGGACAACTAGGTGCAAGGAAAACTGGGCGCCACAAATAACCCCACTTTTTTTCTTTAATTTTCTTTTCACATTTTTCCTAGCATAATGCAATGCATTTTTTCTTTTTAATTAAAAAGTGATGAGTAAAAGCAAAAGATGCACTCTTTGATTATGCACAACATCATATTTTATTTAAATATTCTTTGGCTTGTATTAATGCAAATTAATAGTTAGGTTAGTTTAACTTTATAAATATTAATTAATTAAGTTTCCGCCACTAATTTATTTTTAAACAACTCAAAAAATTAATATTTACATAAATGAAAAATATATGATATTGCGCTGAAAAATATTAGTTAAAAAAAGTTAAGTTTAGTTTTTACCCGTCACTTTTTAATTTTAATCAAAGAATATATGAAAAAATGGTGCATTTTTTATATTCTAAAAAAGTGCATTGCATTATACTAGAAAAAAGTTAATCAAAAATAAAAGAAAAAAAGGGTTATTTTGACGTCTAGTCCTGGCGCTGGCGCCCAGTTCGCGCGTGCCCAGTTGGCCGCACCCGGTTGGCGGTGCCCATATGGCGGCGCCCAGTTGTCCTAGACCGTCTTCGAGCTATTCCGCAGCTTAGATTAAAGCAATGACAAATAATTTGTCCCCGCTTTAGGGTTGGACGGTTGTAAATTCTTTCAAAGACAAAGGATTAACAACTCGAAAGAATTTTCTTTCCATGACCACAAAAGGGGGACTGACTCTCTTTAGAATTCACTCGCAGCTTGCTTTAATGACGTATTCCACAGTGCAAAATGTCTAGTGTGTTTGACACATATTGTTTGTACGTGATTATCAAAGAGACGTCTGGACCATTATCGAGAATGGTACTGTGCCCCTTGAGGGTTGAGAACTAGGGTCTTTGAGTTTATAATTAATTTGTTTTGTATCAGACGCTTTGAATGTATCTTGAAATATAGTAAAGGGGCCATTAAATAAGGGTGCGGGTTCATTGAAGTGCTAAGCCATTTAATTCTAAGACGATTAAGTAGACAATCATGTATGTAATGGTCTGGAATACAAAATCTTTCTTATTTAAACTGACCATTGGGGCTATACACTTTGATCCTACCCACGTCATGGGGGTGGCAATATTCAAGAAAGTATTCATAGACTAATGTGAAACTACACAGTATAATGTTATACACAGCAATTTTCCTTAGTGCTTAAACTAGCAATGTATCTTTCCCTTAATTTTTATCGTCATTAAGTGTTTTCCATTTATTGTATTAAATAATGGCTTTTCACTAAATTATGAATCCAACAAATTGTTTTATCTCAATTTTAATTTCTCTCTCGGAGAAAAAATATAGTAATAGTGAAAATTGTCTCCCTCAATATTATGATAAATATTTAAATTTACTTCTGAACCCCCGAAATATTTATTTTAAAATTCCGTATGTCAATCTGTGTCGATCTGTACCTGAAGATACAACTGATATGATTTGATAATATTGATTCAAACTTAATATTTATAATTATAAATGATTATAGCTTGCGCGTCTTTTAATTTTGAATCTTAACCTCAATTTAATGGTAAGATACTGAGTGATTTTTTTAAATTCAGGTCAGTATATAATATATATATATATATATATATATCAATTTATTTTACCTCTTTTTATTGCTACACAAGCACCATTCTTTCCCAAGTTATTTTATATAATATGAATGTTAAATAAAATAGTTCCCGTTTTACTTAATTTTATAATACTCGTAGCTCAATATAATTGGCTCCCTAATGTCTAAATCCTAAAACAAGATAAGTTTAATTGAGTAAAATGTTTATACTAGAATTTTTTATCCAACACAATGATACAAAGTATCCCGCTTCGTTAGTTGTATGATATATGTCACAGCTCTTGCAATATACTAAACTGACAATGATTGGGAGATCGAGGTTCGAATCTCAATCGGGTGTACAGAGGGTGTTTTTTCTAAGTGTTTTTCCAATTTCTTTCCATCCAAATGCTGGTACGCTTCCTTTAAATATAACCTTCCTCATCCCTAAAACCATCATCGTAACTAGCACATATTAATGATGAATAGTAGGGCGTGGGGCTAAAAAAAAATACAAATTTTTGGTGTAATTAGTCATAGTAGGATTCTGGTTGAAGGTAACTTTTAGAAAATAGACTTTTTCTTCTAATTTTAGATCAACATTGATAAAAAAATTACTTTATTTCATAATCATTTATATTGTCAATTGAAAGTTAGAGATACAGGTTACATGAGAATACGTTTAAGCACATAAAACGCTTTAATTAAGGTTATAATTGTCTTAAAGTTCCTTCCTATTTAAACCGATTCGTACCACACACAAAGAGGAGCAGAGCTATAAAGTTTCATGGTTTCATGTTTTATATCAGGAAGTATAGAATATTAAGAACCACTCTCAGAATAATATTATACATTTCGTCTACAAGGTTTTGAGTCTAGCCAAACGTCTCATTCAGAGAATTTGGAACTATTTGACTGATGCGAGAGTTCCCCACAAATATTCCAGAACCTTCCTCGGAGGTTGATCACCAGTGGTTCATGGGAGGCTCTCATCCAATTATCTATAGAGTAAGAGGATTACACCTTTCTTTTAAATAATATTAGTTTTGAGGTTGTCTTATTTTGTGTTTACTAATACTTTCCTTTACTTTAGAGAATATTTCATGAAATATGACAACCCGTAAAAAACAAGGTACAGTTAAAATTGGTATACTTTAATTTGTTCTAGTGCTTTTCATCTATAAGAATAAGGATACTCATTGGGGAACGGACGAACTTCACGAGCTTGAAAGAAATATCAATAATTATCTTAGATTGTTGAAATGATGTCAGCTCCAATTGTTATGAGTGTTAGGGAAAAGGATACACCTCTCTTAAACGATGATTTCATTCACATCACTGAATATTTTTTTTAAAGGAAATTCATTTTAAGATGTCACTAAAAATACACCCACCCGGTCACTTGTGTATATGCCAACTGAGCGTCGTGCCAGGGTCAGGTGTCGGCTTCATTGACTTAAATCTGGTATCTTGGTTCTTAAATAGATATCTTCCGGTTCTAATCCATCCATCTTCTTCTAACATATGTATTAATAAAATTAAGTTTGTTTGTATGGCATGAAAAATCTTCGATATCTACCACATTAAGAGGTCTGAAATTGTAAAAATCAGTAGACCTTGTTTCAAACATGTGCATCTCAAAGCAAGAATTTTAGAGAAATTTTACTATAATTTTCTTTGATGAATTAAAAACTAAGCTGGAAACAAAACAATATTAATAAAATGAAGAAGATTTTTATCTACTTTGAGCATTGCACGATATCTACCCAAATCAGAGTTCTGAAATTTAAAAAATTAGTATCCCCTGTGCACGAATGTATACATATTAAAGCTTTTTTTTTTACGAACCAAAATACGTGTTGGAATCAAAAAGGCCATGGGCTACGTATGTGGGACTTAGAGGCAGTAAATTTAATGTTACCTTCCATGCATCATTAATAAACTAAAAACAATTCTTCTAGGCAACACTGGGTACTTTAACTGGTTATTAATATGAATCAAAACTAAATAAACACCACCAGTGGTTTGTGATAAGAGGATGATAGTAATAAAGCATTTCTAGAAGATATACACCTATTTTTACGGTCAACATTGATGAAATTTTAATTTACTTTTACCATAATTTAATTTATATTATATTTCATATTATATATTAAAAATTTAATAGAACCTTTATAACTGTCAACAAAGCTAATTCTTACCTTACATTTATTGGAGTATAAGTTAATAATTTTAACCTTGATTCCTTGAATATTTCTATTTTTGGTCTTTGCAGGTTTTGAGCGTTTTGTATTTATCTTATCTTTTTCCCTGCGCCAAAATATCCGTTTTTGATATTCACCCGTATGACATTAATAGGGTTGGAATGAGTAAGGTATAACATTAGAGTAAACTAATTTTGAGTGATGGGGTAGTGTGGGAAACAATTTAGGGGAAAACGCCGTAAGTACACGCAGCAGAGATGCGAACCCTGACCTCTTTGTCATCGGGAAGCAGGAGTAGGTAATCCTGACATATTAATCTGTGTAGCACCTATGTGGCTCCAAAACATAGTTGAATTGTTTTAAAATAATATGTTCACATAGTCAGGAAAAAATGTTTTGGTAGAACACTTCAAGTAGGCATTAATGTTAAGGCGGCTGCCTTGGTCAGAGAGAAAGTATCAATCGCTGTCAGGCCAACTGGATTAAAATTCAGTGGTCTGTATTGTTTTCTGGAACTACTACTCTATTCTGTCCAATCAGATATTCCACTTCATCCAGCCTTCACCTGCAACAACTCTTTTTCACGTAAAAAATAAAGAAGGTAAAATAACCGTGAAACTTCTTATCTCAGGTTAATTATTATTATTATTAATATTATTATTATTAAAACCACGTCTTACTACCCGTTCGGGCTATACGCACATACGCTAATGTGAAATGGTAGGGTGATTGTGAGATGAAATGAAGGACCTACAGTTTAACGTGGAATCCGAACCACGGTGGAGGCCTGGCATCTCAGGTTAAAGAACAAAGCTCACTGATAGTTCTCAACTATCTTAAAATTGTATCTTGTGAGTCAATCATAAATGACTGAACCTTCTAGAGGAAGACTAAATATAGAGCATTTTTTCATCAAGCCTAGCCTTATAAATTCAAAAATGTGCTTAAAAAGTCGTTGAAAATCAGCTAATGTCACAATTTTACACATTATTTTCTATTAATAAAACTCAAACTATGGGGTTGTTAAATAAAAAGAACCTTGTAAGAAACTTTCGACTTTATTTTAAAATAACGCATCGTATTAGTAAATATTGCGTTATAGCTGAATGTCTGGGCAGCAATTTCTCGCTTCGAGAGTCCACCTTTTGAATATTTGAAACGCTTTTCAGACGTTTAGCTATCTTGCAAAACTCAAATAGTGTATTTTTTGTTTTTGTTTTTTCATCATGTCTTACTACCAGTTTGGTTTGTATGACAATAGTGGTTTGTTCTTTGAAGATATCATCCAACGCAATCGGTAACGTATATGCCTACAAAGCTAAAGGTTTCGGGTTCGATTCATGGAATGGCTGATAAATGTATAATTGTAGGGAAATGTGAAGAATTAACAGCCGGGGACTGGGTGTTGTGTGTGTGTGCTAGGTTTAAGTTAGTTAGGTGGAGGATGTTTAATGATGCATGTGACCTTCCTGGTACGCGTTGTTTGATCAACGTTAACAGATTATAAAAAAAAGAGGTGTTGTCACACAACATAAAATATATCAAAATTACTGTAACACCACACGATTATGATTTAAAAATTTATGTATCTTCTAATGAGGTGGAAATATACCAATAGTGCTCTAAACTATAAACCACAAAGTCACAAACCATTTTATATTATGAGTTTAATTTAAAAAATACAGAATGACATAATTTAAAGAAATACATTTCATACCCCTGCCGTTAGGCTTCAGCGTGGGTGTGCTCCGTTTTCAATAAACATATTCTTGGTTTATATATACATACATATATATATAAATATATATATAAAGAGATAGACTGTTGCGAATGTGTGGAATATCAGGCCTCCACTATGGTTTGGATTCCACGTTAAACTGTAGGTCCTCCATTTCATCTCACAATCACCCTACCATTACACATTAGCGTAAGTGCATACAAACCGAACGGGTAGTAAGACGCGGTGCCAATAATAATAATGATAGACTTCAAATTTATCTTGCAGCCCAGACATAATTTTTCAATTTCTACAAGAGAGGACTTAAATCTAACATGCCCATAAAATATTAATTTGTTTGAATTACGCTTCGGTGTCCGCATTGTCTAACAAGCCGCTCTCACACTAGAATAGGATACTGATGACGGTGTTATCGAGATTCGAATATCGGTCAGGTGTGCTGAAGGCGGTTACCAAAAATAGTTTCCCACTCTCCCTTAACACAAATGTGGGTACACCCCAATAATTATAACCTGTAAATCTCTAAAAACCATTGGAGTAATTAGTACATAAGCGTTAGTAAGACGCAGTACTAAGATATATCGTTTGAAATTCCGTTTGAAAGTCAAAAACGTAAAAGAAGTTTGCCATATGCACATGTCCATTGATCTGTAAAATAATAAATATTGCAACTAATCGAAAGCAATCTGGTTTAATTAGCTTAATTATTAAAAACACATTTATAAGTGGATTAAAACAATTCAATTGCCTCATAATTTTGATTTTACGTGAAATTAAGTAGTTTTATTTCTGACGGAGGAACAATCTTTTCAAATAAGTTATGATTTTTTATTATGAATTTCAATAAATTGGTTAAGTAAAAGTAATGTAATTTCTCCAAATGTTATAAATTAATTTCATAAAATTATGGGTTGGTTGCAATATACTTTTTAAGTCCAAACATTTTTTCCCTAAATACAGGATCACAAAAAATACAGTTTCTAGTCAAGTATCCTAGAGATCGATACAAATGATCATGGAACTTTAAAAAGAGACACCCCATCGTTCTTAGTAAAAAACTAACCCAACGGACACTAGCGCATACTTCCAAACAACTGCTGTTCAATCAGTTTCAGTTAGTGCGTGATGTTGGTGATGCGCAAGAGCTCCGCCACGCGTTGTTTGGAATGAATGGGTCGGCCAGGTGTGAAAAACACGGTTCCTTTTATTCTTGTCAACAGTGAATCGCTCGGGAAGGGGGCCATCGGGTATCCGCAACATCCCTGGAATTTGATGAACCGGTCCATATATATATATGTATATATGTATATGTATATGTAGTATATATATATATATATATATATATACATATATATATACACAAACTTGTACTGGCTAAAGGTATAGTAAAATTTAAAGCCCTCCACTCACCCCTCTAGAAAAATTATATTTCCATGCTTTAGCTCGTGTAGATATTGACCTTTTTTTATATTCTAAAGCGAGGCGTTAGGGTATTTAGTGGTTTGTCACTGCGTCTCACTACCCGTTCGGATTATAAGCCTAGGAACTAGTTACACTAATTTGTTGAGGAGGAAACTCAATTTTTAAGGAAATGTACCTGAATTTGCGTGAAAGTAGAGTGTAAAATAATTTAGGAAAAACACAGTCCATACACTTGACTGATACTCGAACCCTGACTTCCCCATTCATTGAAAGTCCAGTCTATTGATAGAGTTAAGATTTAAGACATGTAGCTATCGACCGCTGTCAACACAGTCTAAGGCCGCAAGGACACATTAAATAAAAGTAAAATATATATGGGGGAAGAGGTGCATTTATATTTTTATTGCTAAGTAATTCTAACAAGTTTTACATTACTTCGTTTTGAAACTACCCACACTGGTTATTACGTGGTTAAAGACGTGAAGTTATAAGCATGTGTAAAAGCACGAACCCAGCCAAGCTTAAGTACATTGGTAAATACAATTTTTTCACTCTATATATTGTTGGGTTTTTTTACCACCCGAATCGGTGGTCACGTAGTATAATGCATCAGGTTTTTATTGAATGTAAATAAAAGTAATTCATTTAATCTGCATACCCTAGGTATTTACTCAAATATAAAGTTTAGGTTTTTTATTGATGTATTGCTACTAAGGGTGCCCTCAGGTGTGTCCAAATAGATTAAGGTATATGGTTCTATTAATATGATGTAAAAAATACACCTATGGTGCAGACTCAAAGGTTTCACTTAGTACAAGTTCAAAGGTTCATCTTTTTATAGTTATTGGTTTTTGAGTTATCCAGACCAGTGGTAACGTGGTTAAGGAAATCAATATCACCACATTTTCAAAAGTTACAGAAACATACTATAGAAATACAATCTAAGGTTTCCATAAGCACGCAAACCATCGCCAAGTTTCAGATTGCTGTTGTAAAATAAATGGTACGTCAAAATCGTACACACTTTCTGATATGGGCCTGGTACATTTTAGCTTGAAACAAAATTTTCAAGCATATAACTGAAACGGGTAGTAAGACGTGGAGCTAAAAAAATAATAAAAGACAGGTTTTGCGTAAAAACTACTCCTAAGAAGTTTTCCTTAGGAAAAAATCATATCGTCATGATGATGATGATGATGATGGTGATGATGATGATGATAATAATAATAATAATAATAATAAACTCTCTTGAAATATAAATTTCAATTAAAAAAGCTTAGACGATTTAGAAAAAAGCTCGAATTTTCAAAAATAGATCATATTTAAACTACCGGTTGATTCATTTTATTTTTGTAAGAAAATTAAAAATAAATTCCTATTTATCATGAAAAAGAATTCCAAGTTACCGAACTCGAAGTGAACCTCACATGTCATTTTTTAAATACTTCAAATTTTCTAAGCTCTCTCTCAAGATTTCTACCCCTTAAATTAATTTAATTAGAAAAATTAAATGTAAATTATTATTATTTATCATGTGAAATAATACCCATATAAACATTTTGAAAAAAAAAATCGTCAAAGATATTTTCCAAAAATTGCGCTCAAATGACATTATTAAAAACTTACCAAATGCCCATTTTGAACCAAATCCTCAAACCCATTTTTATCATAGTTCCAATTTGAAAAAAATGCTCATTGTTAAATAAACTTAAAAACAATTTTCTTTACCAAAAAACAAGTACATATTTTTTATTTGTTATGTGCAACACACCTCATATATACATTTTAAACAAAATTGTTTGGTCTATTTGCAAAATATTTCAAATTTTCAAAAATCTTTAACCAATCAATGACAAACTAGATAAAAAGAGATTAACATCTTTATTCGTGTGCCCACTTGTGTGGATAGTTTAACTGTAGATAGTCATTTATGGCATTAGTGTCTAAAACACACACACACATATATATATATACCATAAAAGTGATAATGATCGTTAAATCAAACGAAGTTACCGAAATATTCACGTTTTCTTAAATATACATTAGTCATCCCATAATGAATAATCTCCGCCGGCAGCCCTTTGTTAAAATCAAAACACCAGTTGCTAAACTTCCCCCTCTCCTCATCCTCTAGCCCAACCATCTAACCCTCGATCTTAACCATAGCACTAAGCATGCGCCCGGAAACATCCTTCATCAGACCTCTTTTGTGCCATTCTCCCCTGGTAGCGAGATTACCGCAAGACCCCACGAATGGGACGGGACACGTGCCTCTAGACTGAGATGTTTCTGCTGTATCCTGTGTCAGTCACGTGCTTACTTACAGCTGCTCTTCCTGTGTAGAAAATGACGTGCAATGACAGTAGGGTTGAGGTGAGGGACAGTTGTCGGATTTAATTCAACCGCTGAAAGTATATCTCAAAAGTGGAAATAATGGTTCCTTTTGGACGAGTGATTAGAAATGTTGGAAGATAAACTATATTTTGCGTAGTACATCTCCATCCTCATCCTGGATAAAAGTTGTTTTTCTCCCACCACGTGTTTATTTCATAGGCATTCAACTATTTTTTCAGCGCCGCGTCTCACTACCCGTTCGAGCTATACGCATATATACTAATTACGCTATTGTGCTAGTAATGAGGTTAGGTTGGATTAAGGGGAAGTGAACCCGTATTTGTGTAGAAGGAGAGTAGAAAACCATTTAGTAAAAACAACCCTCACTACACCTAAACGGGATTCGAAACCCGATCTCCCTGTCATTTGCAGTCTAGTCTATTATAGATTAACTGTTCTCAATCTTTTCAACCTCAGAAATCCTTTACACCCCTAAAAAAAAAATTCGGAGCCCCAATTTGGTTTTAAGTGGCTTATATCTATTAATGCTAACCACATTTAATTTAATTTAATCATACTAATATTATAAAGAGGAAAGGTTTGATTTTTTGTTTGTTTGTTTGTTTGTAATGAATAGGCTCCGAAACT
>CABEEJ010005779.1:12293-46372 GCA_901482245.1 Timema douglasi | reverse complement strand
TTCTCTAATTTAGGTGTTGGGCGTAGCTAGGCAAACTATCCTACAGTTATGTGTGGAGGAATATCATACCTCGTGGGCTCAGTGAACTAGAAGTTGCTACCTTTCAATCTCGACGGAGTGTACATACTAGCATATATATATATATATGATAAAATATTTTATTAAATCTCAAAATTAGAAGCCTACGTGTGCAATAAACAACCTAGATAAAAGTAGAGTGTACTACACAATCCATCAGTTATCCATTATGATGGCACGTGCCTTAAATCATCTCTCCCACAATAGTCCTCCGTATTATAGTGTATATCATCTATATGTGTAGTACACACTATCTCCAGTTTGTGTATCTTTCACAAAAGGTCAAAGGAACCATTTCGTGCATTTTACTGACTTCTTGCAAGTTAATTTAGGATTGATACATACAGTTAAAGTTCTCCTATACAATTTAACTAAGGATTTAAAATAATACTTTCCAACTTAGATATACTAAAGTGACAAGGTATTTGAAAAACGATTGAATGATTAACTCGGCTTTCTTTTATATATAACTCCCTTCTGAGGCTGAATTATTAAAGGATTTGTGTGGTGTAAAAGTAGGCAGCTATTTTATGTAAAAGATTTTGGCAGGATATGTTTAACATGAACGACAAAAGTATTAACATAAAATTGTGTACGTAGAATTTTTGTATATGGTCGTCAATAATATGTTTTAATGACTAGGTATAATTAACTGGTCAACAATCTAAATAACCTAATATGTTGTATAATTGTGGTAACATACAAACTATTACTAAGATTTTCCTTAGTTAACAAAAAATAATTGAAATATTTGAATTTTATTGGGATGATAAAAAATGTAAGCACAAAAAAATCACACAATTATTCGCAACAACCATTCATAACGCATTGATACCAACAGCTTGTCCCAACTTGTCCAAGACAAATGCAACTGGATGGTTTCTTGTTATCTCTTGGCGAGGCGTTGCGTTACCTCTCTATCCGCTGGTCTGGAGATAGCGGAGGTTATTTTTGTACTGAAGTGGAGTCAAAGGTTGTCTGTAAATTTCTTTAAGACCTTGTTGATCTTGGTGTGGGGCAACATGGGATCTTGTGGCCGTGGCCGTGGTGACTAGCGTTCCGTCCTGATAGTGCGTGGGTCCTTTGGTTGAGTACATTTCCGTGAAGTGCTGGGCTCTGGCGTGGTAGAGTCGTTAGTGTTGGTGGACTTGTTCTGCGCGTTCTTTCGTCTCGTCTGTTGAGCTTTTCCGGACCGATTCGTGAAACCCATGTCGTTCCCGAGCCTGCTACCGTAGGACTGAAGGAGGCATAGGACCCAAGAGGAAGGGGGTTAACCGATAAGGTGAATCAATCATGCACGGGTGGTTCGGTGGGGGAGTTGACAGGCCTGGGTTGTAAAGGAATCGGGAGAGAAGGGGACCTCGGCACTCATGATGACTTGGTGAGGTGTGGAAGGGAGGGGATAAAGATACCTCGGCACTTAAGATGGCGCGGTAAAGAGGGTAGAGAAAAGAGATACCTCGGCGCTTAGGATGGCCTGTTGAGGTGGTGAAGGGCTGGAAGATACCCCGGCACTCAAGATGGCGTGGTAATGTGGGGAAGGGAGAGACTTCGGCACTCAAATTGCAGCAATGTGGTGTAGGAGAGGGAGAGAGGAGGGTGCGGTACCTTGGAGAGGTAGAATCATGACCCGGTGTTAAAATATATTGTTCCCTTACTGATACTTCTAGTCGTGGTTGAGGCCATTACAGAACTGGTGATCTGAGCTGGGGTCCAGCCACTTTTATACCCCTCAACCATGCGTTAGACTGGGGAGGAGGGGTTGTTGGCGCGGCGCGTGCATCCCTTCTTCTGACGCAGTGCTGGATATGTAAGGGTAGCGTGTACAAGAGCGTACTAACTTCTAAATAAACCTGGTCCGTTCAAGAATCGGCTATGTCTGGGTTGGTTGGGGTGTAACACATTAAACTTCACTATAATCTACTTCTGGAACAGTTGTTGCTCTCGTCTCATATTGATATTGTTTTATCATATGTGTATTTAAATTTCAATGGGAGGGGTTTGAACCCCCTAATATATCTCTCCCCCATGCGTACGACCATGGTGTTAAAACAAAACAATGAAGAACAACTATTCAATAAAACCATCAAACTCATTACACAAATAGTAGAATTAAAACATTAGGATTTTGCATTGAATGATATCCAGTATTATTCATAAACCTGCAATCTTAAAAATTAAATAAAGTTAATCAACTTTGTTTAAGAAGTTTAATTGAAATTGATGTTTCCTGTAAGCTCTAACTGCTATCTTAATTGTACATTATATTTTTAATTAAAAGTAGGACATTCGAGAACATTATTAAATTTTTCACATTAAAAGTAACGATTAGGCTAATTCCCAGGTGACTTATTGGTTGAGATCACGGCCATAATCAATAAAACTGTAGTTCTCTCAGCAGAGTTGGTCAACATCCTTTAAGGTAAGAGTTGCGAAAAAAAGGTAATGTTTTTGGAGTTCTCATTACAAACCCTTTTTTTGGCCAAAATAAATATAATATTTATCCAGTAGAAACATAGAGTTTAGTAAAAAAAAATTACGTGGTGATATAAACAGTAGTTGAATATCCGCCATGAGCAAACTTGCTAACTCAAGAGAAAAACCTGTCATTAAATTCCAGGACATCTTTGACAGCTATTCAAGAACTGTGTAGGTCACAAAGTGAAAAAAATTGAACTCTATGTTTATATTGGATAAATATTTGAGTTATTTTAACAACAAAAAAGTTTTGCTATAGAAATTGCAGAAACGATTACCTTTTCTGGCGTCCCCTTCACTCCTACCACAAGTTGTGTCCTTTTAGATAATGTAGGCAACCAGCCCAAACAATAGAACTCCTGGTGGCGTAGTTGTGGCCATACTGAGACCTTGAAAATAAAGTATATTCATGGCTTCTTCGGTGCTGCTTGACAGAAGCTGTCAGTAATACCAACATGGTCTGAAAGTCACCTTTGTTAACATATTTGGAAATAATTATTATTCGCTAAATATTACAATTATTATCACTAAAAAATATTATCAATCACTTTTAACAATACTTCCCTAAGGATTACAGTAGAAAAGTATTTTCCATAATCAAATTACAGAAAAAAAAAGTCTAATTAACTAAATTTAGTTTTTCTTTCAACTTTCTTGACAACTGCAGGTTATATAGTACGATAAATTATACATTTAATGGTATTATACTCAGCTATATATATATTTTTATAACTGGCCTCACATAGCTTTAACATAAATTAATGATGTTTGATAGCTTAATATAGGGGAAAAGAAACACATAATGTTTGTGAAATAATATAAAGCTTAAATTTTGTAAAAACGAGTATCAATATCATACGCTATTCACTCGCCAAAAAGGTCACCTACGTCACCAACTGGCATAGCTTCCATTCAGTGGCCAAATTTGTTCTTTGGCATATAAGGCCACTTTTAACGAGCTTTTGCTTTTAATAATTAATATGAAATAAATAGCAAACACAAACATCAAAACAAAAGAAACAACAAAACAGTTATTCTTGTAACCAAAATCTAACAATTTTAAATATACATTATAACAGTAAATTATCATATAAAACACTATTAATAAAACCACGTGCGTGTGTCCACAAGGTGAAGCGAACAAAATATTATATTGTTTTTTTGACGTAATTCCTCTGTCCAAATGAATAGACTACATAACAAAGATGTCTACCCACCATGGTCGCCCTAGACCAACTAAACAAGACGCCCAACACTGCCGATCTCATGCACACGTCAGCACTCAGAGTTTCAAACTAAGATCGCGAATGCGTTCCTAAGGCTCGCCACCAGGAGGCGCTAGCATCGGTGGAATCAGGGAAAAGGTTCCACAAAAATGGAGATGCTTCGAGAATCGTCTAAGTGGCTTCTCCGATGTTCTCCATCCATCCAGTGCGTGTGTTACCCCCACGTGATTCCTAAACTGCCGCCCTATGGTGATGGCATCTAAAGTGTCGTTCGGCCAAGTGAAGAGCACTTTTGGAAGTTGTTTGGTTTGTATAGGTGGGTGGCGTTGAGCTACGAGGCGTTGAGAGAATGTAAACAAAATTCCGTTTCAGCATAAATGTAATAATTAAACCTATATTTATTTTTCAAATTTTTTTTTAACATATATTATATATTTAAAAAATACTTTTTGTTAAGACGTTTTGTTGGAGGACTTGATAGGATATGATAATATTTTTTCAAAGACCTAATGTGGGATTAGACTATTCAACTTTTATTTACCAGTTTGATTATATTTAGTAGAATATTTTTCCAAAGACTTTAATATGGAATATTGACTATTGAACTTTCACTTTGCTCTTCAATTATATTTAAGGAGAATATTATTCAAAAGATTCTAAAGTTGAAATATACTTGTAGAAATTTCATGTTTCTTGTTTGAGAATAGACTCTAATATGGAAATATACCGTCAAATGGGGTGAATTTGGACGCTTTTGGAGTATATTTAGTGATAGTTAAAAGTTGAATGATGAAATTGTGTTTTTTACAATGTCAATCATGGGGTATGTATTTTAGGAATCCGGTGCTTAATGAGTTGTTAATTTATATAAATGTATTTGCTTGATAAAAAGATATAAATAGTGTCCGAAGTCACCCTATGTGGTGGGGTAATACTTTTAAAAAAATGTATAAAGCATTTACAATTTAAAAAATATAAAAAACAAATATAAATTACTAAAATATTGTTCTATTTATTATTTTATTTCAGTTTATATAATTCCAGCTTCAAATAATAAAATGTTACTCAAATTACATCTTCGTTAAAAATAAACTTTCCTCTCCTATGCAATGTATTTTGCAGTACTCTGATAACTTGCTCTTTTCTTATGGTGTCTTCATCCAAAATATCAGGAAACACAAATATCTTCTTACTGTTTCGACACGAGTGCAAAAAACTTAAATCCATTGTGTTCTCTCCAATATTTTTTACAACACCAACATATTGCCTACTAAGTTCCTTGTTGCCACACTTGTATAAATATTTAGCGATTAGGAAGGCTTCCTTTTGTAATGCGGGAGTATCATCATCCTCATTACTATTGAGTTCATTTTCCTCACTATCGCTGCTGCTTACACTGGATGATGAAATATTCTCAACCTCTTCATTGTCACTTTCTGAAAGGACTTTTAAGTCACGTCCTAAGATGGACTTACCAGGAGGAACATTCAATTTGCGGCGGCGGCCAGTTGAGCTAGTGGTGGGGTAGTGAGCATGCTTTAAGACTTCTTCAAAACTTGCACTCCAAGCTCTACTTGAATTGTCTTCACGTGACTCCTCATTGTCAGGTAATTTCTTCAAAACACAGTTTGGGTCAAAAGGAGCTAATCCAGTGCAANCAAAAGGAGCTAATACAGTGCAACGAAATCCATTAGTTATGTTGTCAGATTGAGTTGCTAAAATCTTATTCAATGTCTGTTTCAAAAGATTTGGAAAAGCATCCTTTGAAATAGTACCTCGTATAAACTTTTTCCAATCAAAAAGTACACCCCGCCATGCAATTTTGAGTGGCCTGAAAAAACTAACATCCAATGGCTGTAACAAATGTGTGTTATTGGGTGGTAGAAGCACAAATGATATAATTGTTACGCTCACATCTTGAATCAGTCTCAATGATTCATGACTAGAGAGATTGTCTCCAATCATTACTTTAGGTCCATCCAGTGATGAACCAATCCTCAAACACAGGAAGATCGAACCAGCTACTCTTGTTACGATTATAGCGGGTTCCTTTAGGGCCCCCTTCCTGCCATGTGTCCCACAAATTTTCTGATTTATATAGAACATAGGGGGGTAGTAGTTTGCCATACCCACTAGCAGCCATCATTATTTAAACACTTGTTTTTGAAGAATCAAGGATTCTCTCTGCATGTTTTGCTCCTCTTTTGACAATAATGTGTTGTTTTCCTGGATCATCACACATGTTTGTTTCGTCATAATTTAGAAGGTTACTGGGTGGAAGGTATTCTAATGTTGGGCGCAGGTTCTCAAAGTACTGTTCAACAATTAGCTTGCTCACTTGCGCACGAGCTCTCTTTATTATTTCACTAAGTCGAACAGACAAAACATTTGCGTGCCTCTTGAGAAATGACCGTGACCATTCAGAGCCAGGCAGATTATTACAGAATCTTTTCTCTTTACGCCCACATTTATCAAGATACACTTTCACCAGATATCTAATATATGTTGGGGTAAATGGAAATCCCCAATGAGTGGCTCTCTGAATTCCATGAAGTAACATTTTTTCCTCATCATGAGTTAAAGCTGTCTGTCCTCCAATAGTTCTAGGATTTGTTTTATTCAATTTGTTTTGAAGAGTTGATCGAGGGATCTGGTATAACTCAGATGCTTTTCTGTAAGATAATTTGCCTCCCTTTATATCCTTTAGAGCTTTTTCTGGGTTATCAACACTATAATTGCAATAAGGTTTGCTCCCCAATTTTCTTTTATAATTTCGCGGCATTGTCCGAAGTCACCCCTCACTATCACTTTCTAACTAAAAATCTCCCAATATACTGTTATATTTGTCGCTAAATACAGTTTACAAAGATATGTTCTTTCAAACAAACTAACAAAGTGTATATAAAATAACAGACATTTTATTATGATTTTCTTATAGCTTTACAATTAAAAGTTCACAAGGAGACATAAATTACTATTTTGAACATTTCAACTTTATATTACTAGAAAGGCACGTATTACTGTGTAAAAGCGTAAACATCAATGATTATCATATCACAGATAGCACATACAAACAAAATCTTGAAAAAACAGGACAGCACAGCCTTTTGTCACGGTGCTACCAACATTAAAATACAAATGTACTTCAACTGTCCGAACTCACCTCGCCGTCCGAATTCACCCCATTTGACAGTACTTCAGTGTGAGCTTTACTATAAGACAAGGTTTGCTTAGGATGAATCAAATTAAAACTTAATCTTTGCTAATTATATAATTTTGTTAGTGATTTTTTTAGTTAGACCCGTATGCCAAGTTTTACATACACTTATTATTTGCCACTTAGGCTATTAAATCAATATTCTTTTGTCAAAGTAAGTCCCAAATATTATGAAAACTTTTAATAGTTCTCGTCGTGTTTGAGACTTGTTGAGGGACATATATTTTTTTTTTTAAGTTATCTTGCACATATAGCTTGGTTTATGCCAAGTGTTAAGAGTGCATCTGGAGTTTATGTTAACCATGGGTTTCTCTTAAATTAGTAGGATGTTATTTATTATTTGATTGTTTGTACCTGTTATTGTTATTGGCCCCTGGGCAACTAATTTATTTGGGACTTAATATTTGTTTAATGTACCATAATATGTATTGCCTCCAAATATATGTGTTCAGATAATTTTAAATGTATTATGCAAACTTTCAACGCATAATTTATATAGTTACCACGAGGTCTTGAGATTTTTTCTTGAACATATACTATTTTTTATATATTTAAATATCACTTGCTTGGATAAAAAAAAAATTAACACTAACTAATGCTTAAAATTAAATCGCAACATCACATTTATCTCCTACTTTAATTCAGGTATCCCTGTCTTTTCCTAGTTAGTGACATTCTAAGGTATACAAAACCATCATTTCTACTTTAAAATAATGAGGAAGTCAGTTGCCTTTTCTTAGTTTCCACAACCAGGTGGGTTGCGAGTCGCTGAGTAGCAATCATTTGTTCTAAAATCATTTTTACTCTGTTCGATTCATGCGCCCCACTCTAATTATTTTGCTTTTTTTGTTGTTAAATTTAGCACCTTCAAGTTTTTTAGGGTTAGGAAGGAGGTAGCAATTTGAGTATTTAGGCGTATCTAAGTTACTGTTGATAGTTTTATTAAAATTTTATTAAAACACTGTCGTTTTTGATTATTAATTCGGCTACTTAGTAATCCGTGTGTTATTTTGTGAATATTAGTTAGGTGTGTAAGCGTGCCATCCTTGGAACATAGACGGGTTTCTTTGTCATCTTTAAATATTTTTTTTACTATATTATTTTGAAGCGTGTGCTAGAAAAAAAATAGCGAGTGTTTTTCAGTGGTCATTATAATTTATTCAAAAACTTGGGTATATATATCAGGACTATAAAATATATATTTTAATCCCAAGATTGTGTTATCCTGGCCACTACGCAAAACCTCAAGTTTTAGGATTTTTATATTATTCAAAAAATCTCTGAAGTTTAATAAAAACATTCCGCTTACACCGGCTCATAACAAATATAACTTATTTTTAGTAATAGTGTTAAAAAGGTTTTTGAGAGTGGAATTTTTTTTCTGTGTAGTATTAAATGTTCAGATTTTCACATTTATAACATTAATAACAATACTACAAACACATAAATATATTTTTTAAGTATTTGATTAGTTAAAATAATTCAATAATAATATAAATTAATATGAGATTATATGGTATAGTTTCAAATATTGTAGAAAAAAATAATAATTAATATTAGGCCTAACATCGACCATAAATAAAAAATAAATAAAACTGTAATATGTGTTTCTTGTATAGATCTAAGTTTTGACTTTCAAAAGTGAGCTCTGCTAAAGGGTGACCTGGTGGTCGAGGGGTAAGGTGTCAGACTTCTATTCTGAAGGTCTGGGGTTCAATCCTTGGTCTCGGCACAGATTTAACTGATTTCCAAATCTTCTTCCACCTCTGAAAAGACGTGTATTAATCACAACTTGTGAATATGTGAATATGTGGAATGCCCGGTTTCCACGGTGGTTTGGATTCCACGTTAAACTGTAGGTCCTCCATTTTATCTCACAATCACCCTACCATTACACATTAGCGTGTGTGTGTATAACCCGAACGCGTAGTAAGACGTGGTAATAATAGCAATAATAATAATAATAATAAACTCTGATAAAATCATGTTTTTGCAGATCTTGTGGTTTGAAGTAGCGATATATAATTTGTTCTGGTAGCTTTTACTAGCTTTCAAGCAGTACCAAAGAAGCCCTGGGGCTACTATACCTTCGTTCAACTGTGCGTATGTATAAATATATACAGGACGTATTAGATTTATTTGGGAAGTAACTGGGATGTGTATAGTAGGCCTCAAATCAAGACAAAAGTCCGTATAAACATATTTGCTATGTGCGATTATCCCCGAGAAAAGGTCTCCGAAGTTCTCCTGGAATTGTTAAAAACCCTATTAGATTAACCCTTGTTGAACCTGTGACGTATCACTGCTGATAAACAGCCGTGGCTGCAGCTACAGAAGCTCCATAACTTCTTTGGTGCTGACTGACAGCTCACAGCTGACAGCCGACCGCTTTGAAAAATTACCAGACCAAATTATGTATCCCTAAACCAAACCATATGATCTGCAAAAACATGTGTTTAGCAGCTGTCACTTCTGACAGTCAAAATTTAGGTATATACCTAAATGTTGACTGTCGGAAGTCAGCTGTGAGCTGTCAGTCAGCACCAAAGAAGTCATTGTGCTACTGTACATGAACAGAGGTGTATACAGTAGGGTGACCCTTTCCAGCCCTAATTAACTAAGGTGTATTTTAAGAAATCCTTTTTATGAATTTATTTTAAAATCTATGTATAGCTTACTAAAAAAAAATTCTTAATAAATATATAACCTGACAATTCTTTTTTAATGTGTAGTCATTGCTCTACATCGGTCATCGGTCTTTCTTAGAAATAAAAAATAATATATATAAAAACCTCGTAGCCATGTTATGTCTACCCCGGGCTGCAAAAGGTTAATAATCTTATCTAAGGAGATATCGAACATAGGGCATGTGTTCATAAGACTTGTTTGTTTTGTTTTTAGATCTACTTTACACATCCCAGTTACTTCCAACTTAAATTGATAGCCCCTGTATATAATTTTTTCACCACATCTCATTACCCGTTCGGACTGTACGCAGATGTACAAATAGCGCAAATAATGTATAGATTAGGAGTGTATCGGAATTTGCTTGGAGGTAGATTGTAAAACCATTATTTTAAAACAGCCTTTGGTACACCTGACAAGGTTTTCGACCTCAATCACCCCATCATCAAGAGTGTGAAATTTTAATCGGAACTTTTGAGCACAAAAATGGATTGTAAATAATTATTCACGTTCACTTTTTAGGTGACTAATCTTTAAACATATTATGTTGTTTTTTTGCCAAATTTAATTATTGGTGGCCATGCTAACACCTAATCGTTGAGTTCGGCTAGTTCGGTTTGTCTATGACAAGCTTATACATTCTAAATTGAGCCTCGGATATAAAATGTAGAAAAAGTCATACCAGCTAATATAAATAAACCCTTTTCTTGTAGTTTAATATAAATAGAACAATCTTTTTACGTTCACATTACAAATAAGAGAACACGGAGGATTTATATTTCAAAAGATACTAAGAAATTCTCTTATTGAAGGTGTTTATTTATTTCATTTACTAACGGTCACTTAAGCACTTAAGGATCTCTCGGCAATTCATTAAATTGTTATTTTTGTTTTATTAATTGAAACAAGGCAAGTTGTAAAGTTTTCTTGGGATCATACTTGTTTCCATTAAATTCCCAAAACTTTTTTATTACAAATTAATTTGAAAACTATCATTATGAGCAGTGATTATTTTTATTGATATAAAGTCACAGAAGTTTGAACACTTCACTTTTATATTACGTGTGCTCTGTTGATTAATTACTTACAAACGTGTGATTTTTGGTAAGCTAGCACATATTAAATTTTGGTAAATTAATTTGGCAAACAATTATTTAAAGATGACCAATATACTAAACTAATAATATGTTCTATGATTTACTTATTTGGATTACTCTGATTAGAAAGCAAAGCAAGGTTTACATTTTTATTTCTTTAAATAATGTATCTATCTATATTTAAGAAAAAGACCTACCCAGTCATTTTTGTAACATTTATGACTATCTGTTCATCACCAAATAATTTAAATCATTACTATTGGTCACATACTCACATAGGTTTCATCACTTAAGCTACGAAAATACATTAGACTACCATTATGGTTAAATGAAAAGTTTGTACTGTATACTCCTAGTTTTAAAAATATTTAAAATGATAGTAAATGCAAAATCAATTCTTTGGTTTCACGCTTTATATTAAATAAGATACTTTAATTTATTTTAAAATAGATTGTAATCTGATTTTTTGAAAAATATGTAAAAACACTCCATATTTTGCCAAAGATTACAAATTGAAAATCTTTTAATAAATATTGAAATGCTATATGTATAGTATATTATATTTTTCTATAATTTTAGGGATATAATAATAAAATTTTCAAATGCGTATGTTTAGAATAATTCATTTATATAAGTATGAAAATGTATTTTGAAATTCAATAGGGGGTAGAAAATTTTCTCATTTATAAGGTATTAAAAACTATTTTAGGTATTAGAATTGATGTGTGTTAACAATTCGTTAAACTACTAATTAGGATTGAAAGGTTTTCCTCATTTATCGTTATGTATAAATATTTATCAAACAGATTCATTCTTAAAAAAATAAAACATAATACAAAATTAAAGGTAATATTAAAATCCAGCCGAAAGTGATTATGCCAAATTATATTAGATTTAAACTTCTGGAATAATTTTGATTAAATTTCACTAATATATAATAGGTCGACACAAAAATAAAGGCGTTTATCTGGCGGATTATTTGGTTTGTCAAAGATGCATATGTTGGGGTTTGAATCTCATGTGTGCACTGGGGTGATTTTTAGTAAATGGTTTCCCACTCACATTCTCTCTCTTTCTCTATGTGAATGCGGACACAATTCCTCCAAGTATTAAATTCATCATCCCTTACCTTTTATCGACTATATTCATATATCCCAGAAGGGTAGTAAGAAGTGAAGCAGGCAAGAACAATGGATGACTTAAAACGACTAAAATCATGTTATATTTTAAAAAAAAATATCCCCAGCCAGGACTACAATCTCAGTCTCCCTGACTTTAAGGAACATATTATTTAATGTTCACTGAGTAAAATTGATACAGGTATTATCAAATTACAGACCTGGAATTTTTGTTTTGTCTTGAGCCAGGCTTAATGCAAGTAGTTTTAGTTTAAAAAGGGGAATATTTGTGTGAGTCCATTTCACGTAATTGTACTATTACAACCTAAAGAATGGGTTTTCGACAGAATCTGTGTAATGGAACAAACTCTGGGGCTATGTAAAACTTGTTGATGACGTTTCACGCATCCCAGCTCGGAATGGGATATTTACATTATTCTAGGTCAATGACGTTTATTTTACCATTAGGATGGAAACAACGCAGTCTGTGCAGGGTAGCTTCGTCCTTTCCCGCTTAGGGCAGGCCTCTTGTACTTGTGCTCTGTATAGGTAGTGAGGGATTTCCTTTGCATTTCAAGATTGATTATATGAATAGGTACTAAAAAATAAAAATAAACTTTAAGAAGTTACTATTCCAAAAGAAATTAGAATCCAAAATTATCATTAATGGAAGCTTATGTGAGTGAGCTAGTGAAAAAGTGGAAATTAGGAAAATGTGTGCAGGTGTTTTGTGGTGACTTCATATCAACACAAACTCAACATTTTAATGCACATGGTTATATATGTATTTGATCATTAGGCCTGTAAGCAATACAATAATTGGCAAAATATCGTGACTGTTACAAATGAAATTGTGTGAAGCCACTGAACAACGTTATATTTGAATAATGTGAACTAGTCTTTTGGATTAAGCCTTATGTTATTATAACAGTACAAGCAGTAAACCCTTCCAATAACTAATGGATTGTGTATTATGCCATTTGGAGAAAATAAAAGTAATTCCCTGGCTTTATTTCAACACATACGGGTTTGCAACATTAAGCAATGATGGGCTTGTAACATTAAGCAATGGGCTATTTCCATTGCTACTATTAAAATTGAGGACGTTACTTCTGTGACGCGTTAACAGATTTTATTCTCGTACTGAAAACACATACGTGTGTGAAAAACATTACGCGTCATGTAATAATCCCAGTCAATAACCAAGATCACCGTTTACCAGTCAGGAAAAACATAAGTAATTCCGTGTGTAAAATCAGTACATTTCTTTCAATATTGAAGCTATTTTATCTTAAACTAGCTTGGAGATCTGAGAAACGTAATTTAAAACTATATGAAACAAATCTTCTAAAAGTTGATGGTGCAAAGTAAGAATAAAAGTAGGAAGAATAGAAGTAAAAGGAGAAGCAGGGGTAAAATAAGATGAAAGGTATATTGGAAGAAGGTTGTATTCAGTAGAAGAGAATAAAGAGTGAAGAAAGAGAAGGCTGTTGGGAAACGTATAAAGCGCAATAATCTCGAAAAATAGGGGACACTTTAACGTCCCTTTCTGAAATAAATGCTTTTAGTTGTGGTTTATCAACTTTGATTTTTGCTCCATGTTTTACTAAACCTGCTTATTTACGTAGAAAGAGAGAAAGAAACTATAAAATTATTATTATTAATGTGTTTCTAATTAAAGTTGAATTAAATCGAAATAATAAATTAACACCTCCAGTCACCAATGTTAACCTAGACGTAGATAGGAAGATGACATTAGAATTGACCTGAAAGCGATAGGCTATGGTGAGGTGGACTGGATAGAACTAGCCTAAGATAGGGATAGGTGGAGTACTTTTGAAATTGCAGCAATGAACATTCGAGTTCCTAATACCATATATTAAGAAAGTCGCCAAAGTATACGAATGCACCAAAGTATAAACTGGAGAAGACGCTCATATAGCAGCTATAGGTCATTAAAAAGGAATTTGAGCCCTCTTTGTTGTTGCAGCAGCAACTACCATTATTATAATGTCCAATACGCAATTGCTATTAATAAGGCTATATCAAAAATAGATTATATAAAGCTGTTAATATACCAGCATTATGAGATTAAAAATGATTGATAATAAGCTATCAAACAATAAGTCACTAAATTTAAACTATCTCTCCGTTGTAAAATTATTATTAAATCAGGTATTACAATTATATATATATATATCAATGACGATACAAACATCATTATAATCAAAATAAAACGATTAATATTATAATATCCGTGTACGTGGTATTCACTATGTTTGATTACTAAAGAAGTAATAAATAAAATATATCTCATAAATCCGATTGATATTCATACATTTAATCCTCAGTACAACTGGGCGAGAGTTTAACCCATGAAGTCCCCTTTCACAAGCAAACGATAACAGACGAGTCATACGCCTTTTTCCACGCAACTAGAGGTGCGTTTTATTAAATCATGTTACAGATTTCAAACATTATAAAGTAGGTAATAAACGGAATAAAAGTAATTTAAACTTTGCCATAACAGTTCTAGTAGCTAATTGAGTCACAAATTCTTGGAAGGTAACTAAAACACAACTAATGATAATGGTTTAGATGAATTTAACGATCTTTAACTCAAGTACCATTGTGTCATACATGTTGTATCCAGCTGATAAGGCTAGGTGAGCTGATTGTACCTCTGGCTATGAATCGGTAGGCTAAGCATCGATCCTAAGCCAATCCTCTTTTTTAAGAAAAATGTATTCAACTACCCATCCGGGCTACCCTAATTTAATTATTTGAGATAAGGATGAGGCAGGTAGGATTAAGAGAAAATGTATTTGAACTTGAATGAAATGATATTGAGAAATTATTTATGAAAATGTACCTCAGTAAATATGACCGAGGTTTGAACTCTGACCTCTTCATTACATAAAAACAAAATTAAACAAAGACTGTCACATTTGGCTACGTGCCCATTTTTTGGGGTCATTTTATTTATTTATTTTTTGCACTGCATCTTACTATACTGTTAGGGTTATACGCATATGTACTAATTACACTGTTGGGTTAGGAATCCGGAAGGCTTAATTTAGAGTAAATGCAACCTCTCTTTCGTGGTAGGAGATTGGAAAACCATTTAGGGAAAGCCACCCTCAGTGTACCCGATAGTAATCGAACTTCGCTCTCCTCGTCTTCGGCCGTATAGTCAAACATGATAGTAGCGCGTTAAACCACGTAGCCTCAAAGTGGGTAATTTTAATTAAATCGTTCTAGATATTGAGCATTGGTCAAATATGAATGAACGTATCAATATATTTATATCAAACCTAACGAAATTTTGAACGACACATAACTTGCTAATAAATGTATAAGCAATTAAGTATGTTTGCCTTTTATCAAAACCACGTGTTTAAAGAGAGAGTATTATCAAATGGAGTAGCCTGAAATGGGAAGTTTACCTTTAAGGACAACATCATTATGTGTCTACGAGTGTGTGTGTATAATTTAGTAGTGAATTATCTTTTAGAATATTTAGATAGCCTAAATATATATTATACATAGGAATATTTAGTATTATTTTTAGGCTTTGTAATCTAGTTATTTATTTTGTTAAATCTGTTCTAAAAAATATAAATTAGAAATGTGAAATAAATAATGTAATATTAGATGAATAAGAAAAATAATAAAACTCTAATTTCATGTTCAATAGATTTAACGACATGTTGTAAACATTACAATGTAAAATAAAACGATGACATGATTGTGTTTTGAGAATCCAGTTGAGTGTTTGCTTTCATTATGAACTTTATATCACCAGAACAGCTTAAATATAGCAGGACCTATAACAACTTTGTTTGGTAATATTTAGTTTACACTTTCTTTTAAAAGTTTCAGTGAATTTGTTTGAAAAGTTCCGATAGGTGAGACCGAAATGTAATTAATTATTTATTTGTGATTCGAGAACAGATTTTTATTTTCCTCATATTGAGAAAAGTGCATTGTTAAACAGCGTTGAGTTTTTAATTATAGTAATTTAACTCTTACGTTTTTCTTATCATGTACTGTACGTGCAAATACTTTCTGAAACATGGCTATTGGGTCAGTATCACGGAAAACATTGGAGTGAACTAAACAACTTTACAAAATTATCAAAACTATCGAATATATTTATACTATTAAATATTTACGTATAAGTTTGAACATATATGAAGCAGACGACATGTCTTACAATCTATGGTGTCTTCAAAAGAATAAAATGTTAATTAACTTATCAACAATCTATTATTATTATTCGGTTATGAATCATATCAATAATAATTCAACTTAAGCTTTTTTATTAATATTAAGGTGGGAATGTAGGGAACGCGAGAAAAGGTCAGTGTTTTAAAACTTTTTAGAGAAAAACTGTTTTTTTTATAAATCAATAAATTGCTTCAGTTTAAACAAAGAATTTAATTTTCTTCAAATGATGACTACTAAAAGTTGTTGAATATCTCTAATAAACATAACGGAATTAGATGAAAAACTTTTTAAATTAAGATAAAAATCTGTTATTAAATTCCAAGACATCCTTGACAGACATTCAAGAAATATTGAGATCATCAATGGAAAATAATTAAACACAATATTTAAATTAAAGTGAAATTTGATTTATTTTGACAAAAAAATATGTTTGTTATTAAAACTGCAAAAACACTTACTCTTTCTAGCGTTGCCTAGATACCCACATTGAGATATTATTTTTTGATGATAAGACATATATTACATATAAAGACAGTGTTAAGTTAATTTTTATCAAGATATATCATAAGTTCAAAGCATCGCTATAAATGCTAAATTTAGTGAATGACTAAGCTTTTCAATGGGCTGGAGGTGGAATAAGTGCCATATTCATTTTATTTTTTGTGAACATCGCTTCTTAAAGCCCGTTTAGGCTATTCACTTATATTAGACAAGTGGTATAAGGGTAAATGAGATATAATTCAGAGTAAATGGACCTACACTTACGTGGAGGGATAGTATGAAACTATTAGTAATACAAACCTTACTAAACCCCCTCGATATTCGACCCCAACCTATTTGGCATATACATATCAAGCCAGGCGAACCTTACACTTTAAGTCGTATAGCTACTATAATATATTTAATTAATAATAATAAATTTATAAATATAAATATACTACCATTATAAACATAGATTACACAATTATATTATTCCCATACCTATGGTACCTTAGTTTATCTGTAATAGATATATTAAAAAATATATTTTATAACTATTGAATATTTGATCTTATATTTAAAATACATAAATATACATTTATACATGAATATATATATATATATGGAATATTATGAATATACATATTTATTTATATCCATAAATATATGTAAATACATATATATTCACATACAAGATGTTCGGAAACTCATAGCCCAAACTGCACATAAGGCTTGTGTGAACCAAAAGTAATACAAACTCCCTATACATTTACATACGGAAACCTATGCGAATATCATTAAATTGTGTTCAAAGTTTTGGCGTACAGTGCCGGGATAGCAAATCTGTCAAAAATGTGTGTACAACAAGTTACATAGGAGTTAAGCACGTGTGACAATGGGAAAAACTTTCTGTAATATCGGACCGTTAATGATGACCCTCAGAGCGTATTCGCATTTGTAGATGGGCTGGTGTTTTGTTTACTATCAATGGTGGTATGTTCTGCTGCCATGCTCTAAGATGTCGAGATGTGTAGTGCCGTGAGCCAAACTACTATGCAACCTATTGTACACGCATGCTCGAACAGTTTTGCTTTCCCGGAGATGTACACTATATCTTTTGACCCAATATAATGGTCTTAATATAGTTTTCCTGATGTAAAGGTATTGTGATTTTTTATTACTTTTGTTTCAAACAAGCTATATGTGAAGTTTGGGCTATGAATTTCCAAACACTCTGTATATATTATTGTATAAAATATATTTATTTATATATTTTAAATATAAGATATATCTTTATTCATATATTTATTTATATATTTTAAATATAATATATATCTTTATTCATATATTTAATTATATATTTTAAATATAAGATATATCTTTATTTATATATATATATATTCATATGCATGTATCCATATATAGAAAACATATGTGCATATATATACACTTAAATCTTTTTGCAACTATTGGGAACAAATTTTAAAATAAAATTGTTTCAGTGTCTCATTTTAGCATTTTACAGACATAAAGTAATATTATTTCTAACCAAATAATTGGTTTTATATATAAATGCCAAAAATAACTATGAATATAGGATTTTAGAAGTGTAAGCATTGATTTAAAAATATTATACATAATTATAAATTCGAAATGCTGAGAGATTTGTAGTTTACAATAATTGAAATATTTATTGTTTACGATATGTTTTGAAATACTATTGTTATGTTATAGCATTATATTTAACTATTATAATTAACAGATTGATGTAGAGAATACGTTTCTAAAGAAATTCTTTATTCCCAGGTTTGAACCGCCTCAGTTCAAAGGCAGCTGTGTCTGGGGGGCTACTTCACAATGCGGTTCCTTCTCTTGACGCCATTTATATCCGTGTTAGGTGTGACGTTCTGTGCCGGGGACATCTTCAAATTCCTCGGTGTCTCTACCGAAGAACTGAAGCTTTTCCAGAGAGGACTGAGAGCATTCATTTCACATCCCGATGCAGAAAACATTCTGACCTCAGACATAGTAAATATGAGAACAGCGCGAAGAGGATATTTGGGTAAGGAACATGATTTCTCCTTCAGGGGTGAGTTCAACGACACGAAAACAATAGTTCGACACATCAAAATGTTTTGTAAAAATTTGGCTAGTGCCATTTTGAACAGTAAATCGTTGAGTAATTTGTTGATTGAAAGAAGTTACATATACCGTAGTCTTGACGTACCCATAGAAATAGTATTCTTGGTCATGGCCAACCCTATCATAGAGGTAATGTTAGACCAATTGAATGAGCGTTCTTTGAATGTTAAGGTGCCTCCACGACTTACTTTCACCAAATTAGTCTTTGGTATGACTGCACTTCTGTCTGCACCGGATGAAGAACGCTTCCTGGGCATGACATATTTGGATAAGGAAGAACTTCAAGGAGATTTGAAAGTGATCAAAACCTTACCACTATTTAAGATAGCAAACCCTTATTATCACATGAGGAAAAACCCCAGGTTTATCAACCTATTCCCAAACATAGGAAAAAAGTCAACAGAAAATATAGTAGATAAACTGCAGGTTGCCACACGCTACCTTGAACGTCACATGTCGGGAATAAAAAACTATACCGCGGAGAAAACTTTAGAATATGCCAAGAAGCATTTGGCCTTGGCTAAACTATACAGAAAGTTCGAGAAGAAAACGTGGTTGTACATAGAACATTTCCTGATGCGTGTAAATGACGACAGCCGTGCGGAGAAGATGGTTTGGGAACTTACTCAGAATCTGCAGACGCATGAACTGGTGGAGCCGTTCCTTTGCTTTATTTCATCAATACCAGATCAGCTGCTGAAGTGGTACAAGTACACGGAGCTGGAGGTAGAATCGGAGCTCAGAGTCATCTATAAGCTCATTTGTTCTTTGGCCACGAAAATTTTAGGATTCCTGGACTATGATTACAAAGGTAGCCTCTCATTAAAATTTTTAGAGTCAAAGCCCCAACTCATCTACGATTCCGAAGAAGATTTAATTCTCACACATAAGCTGGAGAGTGCAGGTTATGAGGAAATCCTTATAGAAGAAACGAAAAAGTCGTGAAGTAGACTATTGCAGAGTGTTATAACAGTTATGTTTCAATATCACTCCATTCATAACGTCTTTATTTGAAAGGCAGACCTAAATTTGTGTTAAAAAAATAGTTCATCATTCCATTCCGTGATATGGCTGCAATGTATGAGATTTTAATTCCATTTGGGTATTTTAAACGTTTCTTTATTTTAATAAACATTCGTTTTGAAATAATTATGTGAAAAACTAAGAAAACACTAAAAATTTAATATAATAACTAATTATTTTTTATACCTAGAATTTGTTTTGTGCACATTCTATTAGAACATAATAATTACGAGAGCATCTATTTTACTTTTTAGTTTGAAGCACGAGGTTTACAGTACAATTTCAATTCTTTATTCACTGTTCAATTGAGCGTCCTGCATAACTGTATTCACCTGGCTATAATGACGTTCAATATCATGTTATTTTAAATATTTTCTAATTATTTAATAATAATATCACTATGGCATTTATAAAATTCTAGGCCTCCTAGATCGAAAATAATCTCACTCCTCTTACACTCTGTTTCAAATTTTATCGATTATTGTGATGGTATTCATTTATGTTCTTTGAAAATATTGTGGTGGTCAGTGGGATAGAAATGTAATGCTAGATCAATTAGTTAGTACTACTTTTATAACCATCCTATTTTTATATCAATGTTAGAACTTTACTTATAGCCTGATATAGATTTATATCAAAGTTACAACGTTACTCATAACTTGATTTAGATTATATATTTTACATAATAAGTAATAAAATCACTTTCTAAACATTACCTTCATCAATGATAACAATTGTTTTGTTGGTGAACATGAACTAGAGATAAAGTTTAAAAGGTTAGAATTAAAGTTAAAGTTTAAAGGTTAAAATGTAATATAAAGGAATGTAATAATAGAATTCAATGTGGAAAATATTTTGAAAATTGGAGTTTAGTATAAAGTCCAAAGACCAACTAGTATATATGATATAAAACACACCGGATTAAGTAACATAAATTAGAATGAATTTACAATTTAGGAACTTCACTAGATTTCCATCATAATATTAAAAGAGTTAAGAACATATTAAAATAATATATGTCGCATATACAGATAAGTCATTGAAATACATATAATATAAACTTATGAGTTTAAGTCAAGTGTGAAGTTAAGGCAGAAAAAAAACAGATTTATTCTAGGTTAGAATAGTTAGAAGTTTATAAATTATCAATATAATAAGAAGTGAAGTAATAATATAGTTTGAATATAAATTGAATAAATTGAATTATATTCTTATCTGTTCTTATCTGAGAACCTTGACTGGAATTTGTACAGCATACAAGGAACAAGGGAATTAAATAACAGATAAGAATAAGACTCAATCTATTCAATTTATATTCAACCTATATTCTTACTTCACTTATTATTTTGCTAATTTATAAACTTCTATATATTCTAACCCAAATTAGATGTATTGTTCTTCCTTAACTTCACACTTGACTTAAACTCATAAGTTTATATTACACGTATTTCAATGTCTTATCTATATATGTGGCATATATTATTTAATGTCCTTAACTCTTTTGATATTATGATGGAAATCTAGTGAAGTTCCCAAATTGTCAATTCATTCTAATTTATGTTACTTAATCCGGTGTGTTTTATATCTTATATACTAGCTGATCTTTGGACTTTATACTAAACTCAAATTTTCAAAACTTTTTCCACATTGTATACTATTAATATTTTATTACATTTAAGAAGTTGTTTCCTTACTACTTTTCATTATGTTTTTCAAAAATAATATAAAGGATTATATAAAATTTAAAAAGCTTGACTCTGAAATAGCTTTAGTATTCGCTAACCTTCTAGAAGTTTGAAGTAGTAAATATTAAAAAGTTGGTACTTCTCTATTTCAGTATGGAAATTAATACCTTGGCAGTAATTGATTATACCCGTTTCAGTGACCACATTGTTTAAAGCATCCCACTTTAAATAGATTATACTGCAAATAACTAGAAGATTGGAGTTCGAATCCCTCTCAGGCATTCTGAGAGTCTATTTTCCTTGCATTTTCTCCTCTCCTTCCAGGCAAATAGGGGTGTGCTTATTCTAAATATAACCTTTCTCATCCCTAACACATTATCATAATTAGTAAATAGGCGTATAACCCAAACGGATAGTAAGGCGTGGTGTTAAAAAAGTAAATGAATACGTTTTACACATTTCGCTATCTTTTCTACAGAAAAATAAAAGAAGATGTGACAATGAATGTAGTGCTATGGTAAAGTAACTTAATTTAAAAATTGATTGTGTAGTAAAATTTGAGAACTCCCAAATTGTATTCGTGTATAATCATAATTTGTATATTATGTATGGATTTCATTATGATCACTTGCTACTTGCAACAAAGAATAGGGGTGAACAAATCTTGGAAAGGAGCTGTATGGGTAAATTTTCTGAAAGGGAAGTTATCTTGAAAGCACATATCTATCCTAGACAATAGTTTTTATTAATTTTAGTTTAGTTTTTCCCCACCCATTTGGAGTATTAAGAGTTAAATAGATACTCTAATTTAGCAGCTATGGGAAATTAATAAATTATACAAAATGCACCATAATTTAAGTGTAGAGCTATACGAGAAAATCTGTCAATATACTCAGCTGGGGTTCGATCACCTAACTACACATCACAGTCAAACAATACTAAATGATCTTGGAATTCAGCTTGCATGCCCACCTATGCGGACAGATTTTTATATTGATTTAGATAATTATATATTTTTATTAAAAAAATATTCGACTTCTTCATCATCGAGAGCTCTAAGTGGTTTACTTTTCAACTCTTAAGCCGATCCTAGGTTTTATTTTCCCAGCCCACTTACAAATCATAATCAATATTTGCCAAGATGTATGAAAGTGATTGTTGACCTCGATGGTCTTGGGGCAAAGTGTTCTTCTCAGGACCCGATATTTGTGGGTTCAAACACAGCTGAAATCGATACATTTTTACTGAATGATAAAATACGTAGCACAACTCTCTTTGGAGAAAAAGTGAATATGTTGGTCCCATGTTGATTGTGGCATGTAAAACGTCCCCGGAAGGTATGTGAAATTATATTTCTGGAAAAATATGTCGGCTCTTTCTCGCCCGTTCATATAAATCCAAGGGGTGGGTGGGCTTATAGCACGTTCCACCTGAAATTAACCTCTTGACGAAATTGCAGCAAGGAATATTGAGAATAGCAAAGATTGGTTGCGGCCCTATGCTCCACATCTGGTGTTAAGGGAATAAAATATGATACAAAAAAGAGAGGAATTAACGTCCAATATAGTTGAAGGTCAAATATGATTGAATATATAGTTATATATCAAAATATAGAGTCTATGTATCCTGGAGTGTTTAAATTTGATAAGGCTGCTTTGGAGCATGCCATCCTAATTTAAAAAGTCAGAAAATTGATAAATATAAAATGGTGGGTGCAACATATAGTTAATTAAAAGAGGACCGAAATTATGTATGAACATTAAGCGGTATACTATATTGATGAGAAAAGTTTAAGACTTAAAAAATTCCAAGATTGTACCACCACCTGTTCTGAAACATCAAAGATAGATTAGAACAAGAAGGAACAGATTTCACGCCAAATCCGATGGCGCCTTTATTGTATAGATAAAATTAATAGATAATTTTTTCATGGATATTAGTTCATCCACAGCTGGAAACATTTAAGGATTATAATAATAATTCTAGTTCGTTTGGATAGCTTCATAAATTTATATTTAAAAAAATTCAAAATGTGAATTAAGTTGTAGATGATTTAAAAAATACGTATATATAAGATTACTTTAAAATAAAAAACATAATTTTGTGAGAGCTTAAAACATTTCTATAATGGTTTAAGAATACATGTTTTCTAATTAAATGTTATCTCTTTAATACCCACCGACTAAAGTGTAAATACATTAACATGGTAAATCCTATATTTATTTGTTAGGCAACGCGCTTAAGGGTAAGTTTTAGTTTTTAGTGGTTTATGGGCATAGTTTTTGTAATATAGGAATATGACCTTGATAAAAATCATCCTCATAAATAGCCTTATAACTACATAAAATCAAATAATAATAATAATATTTAGCAGCGCGTCTTACTACCCATTCGGGTTATACGCTTTAAGTACTAATACGATAATGGATTAGGAATTGGGAAGGTTTAATTAGAGGAAGTGAACCCGCATTTGCTTGGAGGGAGAGTGGAAAACCATTTAGGAAAAAACCACCCCCAGTTCACCCGACCGAGATTCGAACCTTGATCTACCCGTCCTCAGCAGTTGAGCTCGACACGACAACATAAAATCTAATATTGATCGCTACAACCGTTCTTTAGATCCATAGTGGAAAACAATTATACCACAAACCAAGCCAACAACGCATCTAACTAACTAACGGTAATCCTTCCTTACTGAGGATATCAGTTGAAAGGAATGCCCTCTAAATTTAAAAGGAACCCACACGTTTACTGGTCGTTAGGAAACCCATTTTAGAAGTCACTGAATGTGCGCTCATGACCTCATTAAATTAGGGAGGTGTATTGGATTTTGTTGTTACGGGATGCAGTTGGAGAAGTTGAGGGGGGAGGCGGGAGAGGCTTGGGGTTTCCAGGCCAATGTTGACACCTGCACTGTTTATTAGTACGTTTAACTACCAGAGCGCAACCTATTCAAACGTTTTTATCTTTATGTCACTATGTCTCGCCTGTGTTCGAGCTATATGTATATATATGTTAATAATATATAAATGTGTGTGGGCGTATATTAGAACCAAACAACTTTTGTTTAAAATACTTTTTTCTGCAATGCGTTGTTTTCGAGATATTTTGGTGAAAACCTTCAATTAAACAGGTTGACCTGGTTGTCTAGGGGTAAGGTGTCAGACTTCTTTCTGGGGGTCCAGGTTCCCCGTTCCTTCACACAGATTTATCTGATTCCCAAACCCCTTCCTTCCCCTCTGACAAGACGTCTATTAATCACAGCTTGTGAATGTGTGGAATGCCAGGCCTCCGCCGTGGTTCAGATTCCACATTAAACTGTAGGTCCTCCGTTTCATCTCACAATCACCCTACCATTAACCCAATCAGGTAATAAGACGCATTACTAATCATCCAATTGAACTCCCGGTATATATACGTTGTTGGAATAGGTGTGAAAGAGGTAAAATTTACTTCAAATGTACCGTACCTGCAGTTTTGCATTTAGTGGGTAAAAATGAGAAATCTTTTAGAATAATGACAACCTTCAAACCACATGGCAGGGATTAAAACCCCGATCAGTCCACCACTGGTAAACCAGATTGGAAGAGCTTACCATTTAGACCACGTGGACACTAATGTGGTGTTATTTTTATGAAAACTATTATTTCAACTCTTTATTTTTTCTAACACTTAATATTCAATAATTAAATACAACAAAATGAGTTGTCAAGGCTCAAATCCCGGATATATATTTTACTGGGGAGGTTTTTCATGCTGTAGGATTTCCCACGCTCCCTCCAAGTAAATATTCGGTTACACTCATTAACATTCAAGTAAGTATTATCCTAAAATTACCCACAATAGTGGTTACGTGGTCAAAGACATGAGGCTTGTTTGGTCTGGTTTTACAGTGACGAGAAGTTTGAATATTGAATCTAATTTGGGTTTTTTTCTTCAAAATGGCTTCAAGAATTTATTTTTATTTATATTAACTAAAATCGTTATTTCTATTTCAACAAATTTCGAATTTTCACAAATTATCTTTCAGTAAACTCCTATCAATTTTAAAGATAGGATTCAAATCAAGATTTTGTCTTTAGAAAGGACCAAATGACATATAGATACTATGTATGAATGAAACACATAAAAGCATTTCATCTTTAGCGCCAGCTACAGAAGTCCATGAAGTTATCCTACCCTCCCTCCCTACCCCCTACGTTGAAGAGTTACTACCTTTATTATTACAGTCCTCTGTTCTTCGTTTATCCCATATTTTTCAACAAAGAGTCTAACTTGTTCTGTGTTTATAGGCCGATAAATTATATATTTGCATAGGGAAAGGGATAGGGGAAATTTTGGTAGCCTCCCACTTTTCAAAACTGACATTTTTATGTTTAATATCGTTTGTTCTAGATTGTTCAACAAACAGTGTAATTTGTTTCACATCACTTCTATAACAGTTATGAAGTGATGTTGGTACACTTTAAGAAGCCAAATTCACGGTAGCCTCCCACAATAAAAAAATAACCTGTTTTTATATTTGGAATATTTTGATCGTCTTTTATCCAGATTTCTCCTTAAAAATTTACGTTTGTTCCATTTTTATAGACCCACAAATGATGTTTACATTTTGAAGGGGAAGGTTTCCTAATAAGTACATTTCTCACTTTTAAAAATTCACATTTTTAAGGTAGCGATCATTTGTTCCGCATTTGTATATGATTTTTCTATCAAAAGTGTTATTTGTTTTACAATCTATCTGTCAAAAACTTAAAGTGAATTTGTGACACTTGGTTTAGTGGTGTTTGGTCAGATTCAGAGTATTCCCCCTATATATGAAAAAACTTTTTTTTATTGTTTGAAATCATTTGTTTCTTGTTTGTTCTGGATTAGTCATTCAAAGGTTATTTTTGTTCTGTATCGGTTTTTGTACAAAGGAGAAATGCACATTTGACACGTTGTTTACTCGCAAGGGGCCCATTTTACGATACATATCTCCCACTCACACATAAATACACACTTTTAAAATTCAATATTTTGTTTTGCAGGGGTTTTTGCTCTTGTCTTATTTATTTTTTTATTATTTGAAATGTCTCATAGGGCCTCTTTGTTTGGACTCACAGTTGCTAAGATTATAATTAGTGGGTCAATTTTAAAGTAATCCCCCAATTTAGTAACGAAATATTTGTATGGGTACAATATGTTGTTCTTGATGGCTCTGTCAAACCTTTTGTTTGGTCCGGTTCGATATGTTTTTCAAGTGGTATATTTGCATTAGGGTTGGAGTAACTTTCACTTTATCTATTCTTTAAGAGTTAACTAATTTTTTAATTATTGTTAACTTTACTCTTCTTGTGGATTGTTCCACAAATTATTTTGTTTGTACTGCATTTGTTCTGTCATAAATAATAGTTGCATTATTCACTACAATTATTTAAAATATACCATCTTCACAGCTAGAACCAATTCTTAAACCCAATCATATGTGTCAATGGTATTATTCAAAATGTATTAATTTAAAATAAAAGATAATAATTTTGTTTAAAAATATTTGAAATGATTTCTAATGACTTTCTAATTTATATAGCTGAGCTCAAGGAAACAATATAATGTGTTCATATTAAATAACATGAGCCACGCAGTAGGTCTATTAAAAACTAAATATAACTTTTTAAATAATGATGTTTATAACTAAATAAAATTTATTTTGGTAGTCTGTTTAAATTGTTTATAATATCTTTGGGATGTCAAATGAATTAAATATATGATTTGGTTTATATAATTGTTGTACTTTTTCGCAAACTTATAGGTAGAGAAAGTATTGTGGCCACCAAAAAAATTGTACTAAAGATTTTCATGAATTTCAACGTTTCATGACCCGCAAATCCAAAAAGGTTGTTTTCCTGTAAGGTTCAGGGTAGTTTACTGAAGGGCAGAAAGATAAAAAATATATTTTCTAAAAATGGACTTTAATGATTTTGATTAAATTTCATTTATAAGCTTGGTCAGTTTTGTAAATAAAATGGCTTCTCTAATTTTTTAGGAAAAAATACTATAATGGTTTCGGTCTGATGCGTACTTTCTTTTCTTTTTTTTATCACATATCCAAAACTATTTGAGATATGAAATTATTTATCATTTCAAATATGTAGGTAAATCTATAATACAAATTATTTATTCGAAACATATTTTTATTAAACCAATAATTTTCAAGTGAAACTTAGATATCTATTTTTAGACTTTTCAAACATTAAAGGCCAAGTATTGCAACCGTAAAAAACATAACCCAAAATGTTAATGGATGTCGACGTTTCATGAGCCTCTGAACCCTAAAAAATTGTTTTTGTAATGCCATCTGTCTGTGTGTGTGTTTAAACCCACTATTAAGTGTAGCTTAATTAAGGGCAAAAAGATTTTTTTAAATATATATTTTATCAAAATTGGCTCTAACGATTTTGATTAAAATTCGTAATTAGGCGTTGATTAAGATTATAAATAAACTGGATGTTTTCATTTTCCCATAAAAATGAATTTTAAGGTACTTTACAGAAGAAGAAACTTTTTTAACTCTGCAACTATTTAAAATACTAAAAAATCTATCATTGCAAAATTTTAGTACTATTAAAAATAAAAAATATTTTATTTGAAAAATATTTTTATAAAATAAATAGTTTCGGAGATATAGGAAAATATATTATTGACATTTTGTGAGCTTTATTTGTACAGAATAACTACTTAAGTTTTAACGCAATATTTCTCTAATTCCATGGAGTAAGTAGATAAGTATCTCAAAAGGTTTATGTTCAGTATTCTTTAACCTCTTAGGGGAAATGTTCGTACAACAATGATCTATCTCTATCATTCTAGAATCAATAGTCAATATTTAATTATTGGTCTAAATTTAGAAATTAGGAATTTAGTAGAAATGCGAAACCCCTAATAAAACGTCGAAAATATCTCGGGTTTGATAGTGTATATTATTTCGTTTCACCTATAAAACGAGTTTTGAGTAAATATCTCCATTTTTAATCAATTGAGTGAGAAATTCCATGTGAGTTACGTACCATTTTACTAGGTATTTATTTGTCAATTTAATTAAATCAACTAAAACATCTTTAAATCGATTTATGTTTTATATAGAATACTATTAAATGTAAATAGAATTTACAGATTTACATTAAATGTGGGATAAAATATAGTTGAACCTTCATTACTAAATAAAGTGTCACAAGCTTACTTCAAGTTTGTGAAAGAATAAATGTGGGACAAATTAAGTTTTTTGCTGAAAAATCACGAAAAAACTATTACAGCCATAAATATGACAATTTGCAAAAGTGGGGAAAGGTGGCCTACCATGACGCTGCCCCCCACCTCCCCTCCCCTATATTGGTAAAATATAATTTTAGACCAATAAAAACATATCAAACGAAACCTTTTAGTGGAACAATCCGAAAAAAAGATTGCAATAGTAAAAATATCAATTTTAAAAAGTGTAGGGGATACTTTAAAGTCCCCCCCCCCCAATCTAAACATTTAATTTGTGGGCTTATCGAAATAGAACACACGAAACATTTTGGGGGAACAGTCCGAAATAAATTAATAACTAGCTATTATAATTATAAAAAACATATTAGGAGTCAGGTACAAACACAGACACATACAAAACTAAAACCCCCAATTTTTTCCCCTCAGGAAATATAAACTACCAAGATTAATCATCTTGAGATAAAAAGCTATCAGAAATACAATAATATATCTATATAAGAAAGTAAATGATTAATTTTTTGCTATCTAAAATTAGTAATTAATTAATTTACCTTAGGAGTATAGTGGTAAAGTGTAGAATGACATTATAGTGTTTCCTAAACAAAAACGTACTTTTTTTTTTGCGTGTGTCATCGGGGTTTGTCTGTGTGACATGGCTGGTTTTCTACTGACATTGGTGAATATGTAGCCATCTTTGAGTTTGGGACACCATGTAAATTTAGATACTTTGGTCCAATGAGATGTGATGATAATGATTATGTAGTTCCAGTAGAAGTATTATACCCAGCTTAAGTCTAATTATTTAGACAATGTCAACAATAGGAACAATTTACCTTCGGGAAAAATATGTCTGGTCTCATCAGAACTCTGGACCTCTAGATTCGTAGTCGACCACTAAGTTAAGATTCCAGCCGCACAATGGCATCAATGAAACTATTGATGTCATTTAAATAAAAATAAAAATCTTTACCCACCTCACTTGAAATATTTTTTTATGAAACTCTTAAATGTAATAAAGATCATATTACAGACAGCAAAAACTTACTCTTGAGGAATCCTTCAATTCTCTTTTAAATTTTCTTTGCTAAAAATATATTTTTGAGAACATTTCAAAATATGTTTAGGAAGAGTTTAAATGGATTTAATGTTAATCTATGTTTTAAATTCTGTTAGAGAAATAAAAATAAATTAACGGAAGGTCTTTTAACAGAAGCTATGAAAGGCATTGTTTATAAATTTTTTCTACTCAAGTAAAAGATTATGAGCCTTTTCAAATTGAAACCAGAAAAAAATAAAATTCCGTTGAGGTAGGAATTTTTTATACTCTAATTATTTTAATACTTCCTAACTTCCTTCGTTTGTGTAGGTCTATTTGTGCCAGGTTGTTTTTAATCTTTGCCTGGATGGGAATGTATTACAGAAATGAGGAGAAACGCGCTTTGCTACAGAGGATTTCTTTTAGGAAAGAATGACAAATGTTTAATGGCTTTTACTTTATAGGCTTAGTATATTTGAAATATTATCTCTTTGTTTTAGGATAATTATTTTACATCAAGCATTATTACCCATCAAGGCTCTCCACGTTTAATTAACTAATCCTTATAGTGGCGAGTCTCTCATGTATGACAAAAGAGATAAGTTTATGAGTTTGCTTGTTATGATCACGATAAACTTAAAAACTCGAAAACTGCTAAATGACTTAAACCGCATTTTCACTAATGTGTTCCCTATACTCTCAGGATGGATAATGTATATTGTTATTCACGTTAAAACCAATAGTATTGATGGTTTCCTAATATTACAACTTATAACAAACAAATAACTGTTTTATTCCCACTTTTGTTTTATAATTTTGATCTCTAGATCAACTGCAAATCTAAAGATGAATAATAAATTTCCAATCTTAATTTAAAAGATTAATAATTGTTTTAGTTTGTTGTTTTGTACTCCCATTGATAGGTAAATAGTATTTATTTGACATATAAAAATTACATATATTCAGAGCGTTTATAAATTCTCTGTTTAAACTTAAACTACAGCCTCATTGGAAAGAACCAAATACACCTTGGGAAAATATATTTTTGAAATTTAATATTGAATAGCTAAATGTAAGATGAAGATAGACACAACGCCGTGCTTACGCAGCTGTAAGTGAGTACGTGTTTATTGGCCCACAATTTGAAAGAAATTAAGCAGGAACATCACAGCAGGTGTTCAAAGTACCCTGTCTGACTGGGTCACAACAGAATCTTTCGGTTTCATTTGACGTGGACTCACCCTTCGGCAACGTTGTTCGTGGCTGGGCACTTCTGTCTGTCTATTGATATGCAACTTGTTTTACACGGACGTACTTATAGCTGCGTACTCCCAGTGATGCTGAGTCAAATATAAATTTGCATTTAGTAATACAAGATAACTTTTACAGACTATTTTTTACTGGAATTTCTTGTTTATTTCTTTCCGCAGTTGCTATTGTTTAAGTTTGGGCAGCGATTATATAATCACCTTGTGTGTATTTTTATTTGATGTTACAATTTGATAGATAGCTATTCAGATATACTTATTGCCTATCACATTTAAAGGCAGCTCAAACACCACAGTGAAAAAGGAAAAAAAATCATATAAATACGATATAATGCATATTTGTGTTTAAACGCTGTAACTTAAAGACAAAGAAACTTTGTAAAAGTAGGCCTACCTAGGGATGCCTGAAAATATTCACCTCTGTTATATGGAAATTTTAATTTTGCTCATACTGAGTGAGACCCAAGCGACAGCTATGTTGCCGTTGTGGCTTACTTCAAACACACTAAAGAGTAACATTAGCATTAATATCATAGTAAACTTAAGAAGGCGAATGTAATAATTTATACTATCATAATTTTTATACATCCATATACGTTGACATCAGTGGTCTTAGGGGGAAATAATTTCTTAAGGACCCGATGTGCGTGATTTCAAGCCCAGCTGAGGTTGATAAAATTTTATCGGCCAGTAAAAATCTGTAGTAAAACTTCATTTAGAGGGAAAGTAAAGCCTTTGGTCCCATTTTGATTGTGGCATGTAAAAGAAACCCGGAAAGTATGTGAAAATACCTTTAATGGCAAAATTGGTAGTCCTTTCATGTTCGCTCAAAGAAATTCCATGTGGAAGGCAACGGGAATCCACACATTTTCTAAACTTACCTAGTATGTGGGATTTAAACCAGATAGTACAGGCAGCACTAACCAGCCGAAGGGCAGAGTGCATGCCCAGTTCAGAATGTAAAGAAATTAAATCAACCTTCAGGTTTTAAATTTAAGAATAAAATATGCGTACATATATATATATATATATATATATATATATATACTTTTGTGAGCCTGACACCTTCAACCTCTGCCTCCCCACTTTGGTTAACTCTAAAACTAGGGTATAAAAGTACTAAATTTGTCATAGATCTACTTGCCCAATAAATCTTTGAGTGTGCATCTCGGGCGTATTAATTTAATCCTCATAATTATTATTGTTAGAAACAGAACTCAAGTTGGCATTGGAAAACATTTGTTTAGCGTTGCTTTGAGACTTTTGAAAACAAGATTAAGATTTTTATTGTTGAAGTGGTAGAGTGTATTTTACTGTATTCATTTTTCCGTATCAATTTGTATATAACAATTATATTACAAATTTGGTTCTACAAAAAGACCTACTCAGCTTTCAGTCAGAAACAGTATTAATATTAGGAAATATCGCGCTAATGTTGGTAAAGCTGAAATCATTTCTTACACAGCTAATGTTAGTGTCGTTTCTTCCATCTTGCAATAATAAATATGACGAAGCGGAACTAAGTGATTCTTTTGATAGTAAAAAATCCATGTGTAAGCGAGGTTGTAAAAATGTTAAAAAGATGTGTAGCTACAATAAGAGCTCTACTTTTATAATGTTCTGCGAGAATGGATCATATATGGATGACACGGATTTAAAATGTTCCAAAGATGCTCTTTACATTCGTTCTAAATTATAACAAAATAAAAATGCAATGAATTTCAAACTATGGATAGTATAGATCCTTTTATAATCTTTTAAAAAACAACCCGCCTCGGTGGCGTAGTTGGCTAACGCACTTGTCGTGTTGAGCTCGACTGCTGAGGACGGGGAGATCGAGGTTTGAATCTCGGTCGTGTGAACTCGGGGTGGTTTTTCCTAAATGGTTTTCCATTCTCCCTCCACGCAAATGCGTGTTCACTTCCCCTAATTCAACCTTTCCAATTCCTAATCCATTAGCGTAATTAGTACTTAAAGCGTATAGCCCGAACGGGTAGTAAGACGCGGTGCTAAGATATTATTATTATTTTAAAAAATACTCTGGATATTTGGGACTAATTTGTGACAATCATCCTAGAATATCAGCAACTGAGTCTTAGATTTATGTGAACAACATGACATCAGGAATGTGTTTATATCACTAAATCCCAGAACTACACATTTCACTTAGCAGCCTTGATGTGGAATTGTATAGGTCCATGATGAGAATATGGTTTGGCATTCTAACATAATTAAATGAGGTAAAAATTGGTTCAAAACTCCACACAATTTCCAAATATGTATTTACTACGTTGTTAAAGGAATTAATGAACAAGCTGGAGTGAAATGTGGGAGTAAACTCAAAGGCTGATTTCAAAAATTGTGGACTAAATCTTTTCCATTGAAATTTACCACTCGAATATTTGCCTTGAAATCTAGATGACACAGATACAAGTTTTGTTGGAGACGTCCTTTTGGAGGACTTGGATGGAAAACTGCCCAATTTTATAAGAACCGATGGTTCTATAAAAATAAGAAAAAATGCATGTTCCAGCTGGTAAAATTATTTGCGTTGAGTTTGTAACAATTTCAGAGATCCCTACCTTTCCTTCAAAACCACAACCTCTGTTGAGAAGAATTCTTCTATCTGATACTTCAAGCGAAGACTTCACCAGAAAAGTGAAACATTTTCTAATTTATAAGAACTTTCAGACGCTCATAACCCACCACCAAAAATTAATTATTATTATTATTATTTAGCACCGCGTCTTACTATCCGTTCGGGTTATACGCTTTAAGTACTAATTACGCTAATGGATTATGAAATGGAAGGGTTGAATTAAAGGAAGTGAACCGCATTTGCGTGGAGGGAGAGTGGAAAAACATTTAGGAACCCCCCTCCGCCCAGTTCACCCAACCGATATTCAAACCTCGAACTTCCCGTCCTCAGCAGTCCAGCTCAACACGAAACTATCATTTTAGCTAACTACGCCACCAAGGTGAGCTGTATGATAGTGCCCACCACTACTGTAAACAGACGTAATTACTGACATAAATTATTATTGTTAGCACCGCGTCTTACTACCCAT
>CABEEJ010005778.1:4601-36677 GCA_901482245.1 Timema douglasi | reverse complement strand
TTCGGGTTATACGCACTTACGCTAATGTGTAATGGTAGGATGATTGTGAGATGAAATGGAGGACCTACAGTTTAACGTGGAATCCGAACCACGGTGGAGGCCTGGCATTCCCCACATTCACAAGTTGTCTTGTCAGAGGTGAAGGAAGGGTTTGGCAATCAGATAAATCTGTGCATGGACAGAGGTCCCCAGCATTACCTGGTATCTAGTCCCTATTAATTGGTTGCCGAATGGGCTGCATGGGTTTTGCTTAAAAATGTGACTAATTAAGGCTGAAATTATAACCCATTTTAGTTTTTTTTCCTGCATGCATTAATGTACAAACATTTCACCCCTCTCCAGCATTTTAGTTCAATTTCTCCTTTATACCGTATGTGCTAAATTTAATTGTAACTATGTTTTTATCCATTCCTATAATTTAACATGGCATTACAGTCGTCCTTTAAACTTTGAATAGCCTGTTAATCGCCAATTTTTATTTTGTTTCTCTCTCTCTCCACAAAGAGGCATGTTGATATTAAAGATTTAACGATTAATATGCTTGTTACGACACGACAAGAGGAAATAGACATGTCTCTACAAAGTAGTATTTATAAAGTTTGTCCCATAGCTATTGAGTTACAAGTTAGTACAATAAAGAGAGAACTTATAGCAGTTTTCAGAACTCACTAAATGCTCTAAGAGGCGGTGTTAATGAACCAGTTACAAGTGCATCTATCAGTTTCTGATTTTATAAGTGGAGAATTTGAATGTAAAATATTGTGCTAAAAGAAGAGTTGAGCTATGGGAAGCTGTAGCAAATATAGATGCTGCCTTGTGTAATTACTACAAACACAAAGCCATTTGCGAATGCAGATTCTGGTAACTCAAAACTTAAGATTTGATTAACTCTGCATGTTGTGTGCTTAGGTCACCCAAATTCGATTTCCAACAGCATAATTTTGTTCTGACAAAATTTCTAGGAACGAGAACACTTATGGATGGGTAAATAATATGTAGTCTGTTCATGATAGTTTTTTTTACTTTGATGATAGTTCAAAAATCATATGCTTAGGTTTTGAGTTGCCAACACTTTTAAGAGATCACTGTTTTGTTATATATGTTAAGTTTTTTAATTACCTGTTATATTTTAATTTAAAATAACAAACCTAAGTTTTCTCATACTATTTCATTACTTTTAATAATTTCTTTTAATCCAGCTCAAAACGATATTTTAAGCACGATTAAAAGTACTTATTCTTTGTTTTGGAATGTTATTGTCTATGTGTAATACAGTGCATACATCAATACCTTTTAATACAGGCATCGTATTTACTTGGAAAAGATAAAATAGTTGTCATTATTTAATACATAATAAATTATTTCATGAATATTTTATCGTATTTTGAAATATTTAACTGAATAAAATATTTTTATCTATTGGGTGGGTGTATCGTTGTAAAGAACTTGTTTTTGTCATGTTCGACCATATTATAGTTTAAATTCATCGATCATTGTATATACATTTCAATAATTATTTTGTTGTGCATTTAGTTTTATACAAGAAAATAAAGTTTTGAATATATGATTATAAATAGGAATTACAGGAATTTTTATTCGATATCCTACATTAGATATTTTTAGGCCATTATTGCTTACCCTACAGCAAGACCAGCAAGACTTATTATATTGCTTACCTCATGAATAAATATTTAGGCTTACACATAATGAATGAATTTTTCAAAAAACCTTTTATAATGAATAATTTAAAAAATATTAGTCTTATAGAGTTACCTTTTCATTCACATGACATAACATAAAAATCTAAATAGTATAGTTTTCTAAATTCCTAACAATGTAACCCGTACATTTGAAAACTATTTACAAAACTATTTACATCAGTAAGAGTGTGAGTCACACGTTTTCCATGCAGCCCGTATGTAAACCGGCGTTGCACTTAGCACATTTAGTATATGACTGTCCGCCATTGTAAACTACTATTTACGGTTGATTTTGGTCACCAAACTCATAAAATAATGGAGGGATATGATTTCTTACCAGTGATATATAACACTATCTATTAGATAAAGCAAAAACTAGCTCAAATCCGGATAGTCGACCTCGACTTTTAATTGTGGTAGACGGAGCCCATCAGATCGGCTCTTGGCACTAAAAGTGTTATTCTATATTTCTATTAGGTTTTGGCAAGTAAATATAAAAATAAATATTATCAAATATTTTAGGGGTTTGATTTGTCCATGATAAATCAAAGCTGATGATTATGTATGGATTGGAACTATTTTTCTTGGCCATCAGGAAACGTTGGCACATTATTTGTTGATTGAAAACTGGATCTGCGGAGGAGTCGGTTCACTGGCCCAATCGTAACCCCCTGTTCTTGTAGCTCTGCTCTCTGTGCACATTATGGTTAGAATAACCAATCCCGATTACTCGTATTCATTTCATTCAAAGATCCTGCTGCCAAGCAGCTCCGGTAGGTATCAAACTGTACAGGACTAAATGTTTAAAGCCGTGTGTAGAAATTATATAGACAATTATTTACTTTTTATAGATTATTTAATTTAGGACTTGGAACGATTATTGTATTTAATAAAAGATATGTATATGTATCTAATTTCTGATAAGGATTTTAAGGTTTATTTGTGAGTACACAACGTTAATGAACAACTGAGCATAGGACATACAGAATAGCTAAGTCATTTAACATGGACTTGATAAGCCAAAAGTCTTTGGTTTAATTCCAAGTGTTATATTTCAACTGTATTAAAAAGTTAAAATACAGCAAATCAGTGCTAAATAATTTAAATTTATTGAACTGTTAATTAGTAAGGAGAACTAAATATTTCTGACAGAGCTAGGTAAATGAAAATATGCCAAAGTAAGATGTAGTCCAAACCACTATTGGCAGTTGTCTTACATCAGAAGTCACGCCAAGCATATAAACGATTATTTTTAAATGCCGTTATGCCAAATTGTCAAGTATCTATTAGTAAATTATGACCAAGTGAGATAGGGTGGATTTATAAGCCCCGAGCTGTGACATAGTCATAGTATGGTCAAAGGGCGGTATGCAAGAAGGTAACGAATGCTCGGTGGACCAATAGTGCGGTCCCGAGGACACTAATGGTCCACCTTTTAACCTTGGATGAAACCCACTCTCGTGTCACATAGCATCCACTTGTGATGTTCCTGCATATGGCGCAAAGTGTTGTGAGCCATCGCTAAAGGTTAGAGACTTATCAAGGCTAGGTCAGGAAGCGAACTGTAGTTTGTAAGAACACTTAAAGAGTAGTGGAGACCTTTCGTGACTTTTCAACTACGCCACAAAGCATCTCATCTAGCTCCTACTCAATAAACTACTATAAAGAACCAGCACATTTATTTTGAGGCTATCTAACCCAACCCACTTAGCCATTCAGACAGATTTGCCCACGGGATGGGTAGCAACAAAGTCGTAATTTCTTGTTTTTTGGAATTTAAATGACGATGAGGTTTCTTAATATTCTTAGTAAATAGTTATTTTTCCAGTGTTAATCAATTTCTAGTCACTGGACTTAGAGAACAGAACTCTCTTTACACATTAATCTGGTACTGATGGTCAAACATTTTATGTAGTGACCTTTTGATGTATGAACTACATATACAAAATTCGGAGCTTTAACACAAAGTGCACAGAACACGTATTTAATATAAAGGAAAACACAATTTAAAACACAAACCTTTATTTTCATTTATGATAAAACTATTCCAAGCATGAATATTACAGATTTGCAATGAATATAAAATGTAACCCAAAATGAACAACCCTTCTGAATTGATTAGGCCACAATAAGAGGGTGTCCAATCAAACAATAATTTAAAATGCCCCACCTTTCTAACTTTTACAGCCACTATATAATATCTCAATATTAAATATATTATTATCATTATTTTATTTAGATTGCAATATATTTTTTAGTTTTTTCTTCCTTTACCATAACCAAACTAACACATGCCTATAGCAATTACTCAACTTTGGCACGTGCAGTAGAGGGATCGAAAGAAAATATAAGAAAAAAAAAACTATTATATTTTTAACGAAAATTCAATTTTTTTCAGAAATTTGATCATATTCCTTAACATTCCCTTGTTATCCAGGTCGCTGGACACCCAGACAAGTAGTTTTTTTCCCTTCAAATATAAGCGGATAAAACTATTACCACAAATTGGTTTTGAAAGTTTCAGAACTTCCAATGGAGTCAAATGTGACAAACAATAACATTCTCAAATTAGTGTATCCATATAATATTTATCAAAGGAAAAATTTGACAGCGAGGTATATTTGTTTATCATAAGTTATGCAGGCCTCAAGTTGTTAGTAGCCGGTGCTGTTAATGTCTATATTTTTATTTACTAAAAATTCATATACAAACAAGCTAGGCTTTATCTTTTTTTTTATGTGTTATTGTCAAAAGTAAAATAACATTTTGACAAATTACTTTATTAGTAGGATAAATATTATCAAACTTATATATGTGCCAGTGGGTAGTTGAGTTTAAAAGTTAATAGTGTAATAGTATTACGTAAGCATATTTTTGGCCATTTTTAACCCCCTCCGCCCCTCTTGCTTACATAAGATTTGTCAACCTATTCCCATTTGTTCACAGGAATAACCATTCTTTTTCTCATGCAATTTTCCCTATAGCCTCAACAGGTATTAATACGTGATGAAAAACAAAAGTTAAAAATTCATGCAAATTTTAAATTGCTGATAATTATTAACATAGCGGTATAACTTAATATTGTGAAATAATTGACAGTTAACACTGGTATACAATAGAAGGTACACGCAACTAACAAGAAATGATTTGTGTAGCAGATATTTAAGAGAACCAGATGAATATAAGTTGTATAAAATGTAGGTCAGAAGACAACAGCATTAAAAAATATCTCATTTTGTCAGAAAATGTAATTAATTAAAATATATATTTTACTCAAACCTAGTGTGTGTGGGCGTGTGTGGCATGAATTCTTCCAGACCCACATGTGGTGCAACCAAGGCAACATGTTAGATATCTTGTTGAGCTGAAACTCTAAAAAGATCAATAAACCATCTTTTAACACATTGAAATACCTAACTCAAGGTGTGTATTTTTTTAATTGTATATTTAATTATAATTAGGCCTGTGCGGGTATCACATTTTGACTTCTGGAAATTTTCAGGTGGGAAATAATTTACCGCAAGAACGGGACATATTTAAAAACTGATTTTTTAATTTAGGCGTCTGTTTTTCAAATATTAATATTAATCAAATTATTAGCGTTCACATTTATTTAAACTGAAAAAAATACCATGGTAAAAATAAAACAACTCTCACGCTCTAGCGATGGGTGTGTAAGGTGCCTCAACAACCCTGAAGTAGTACCATGATTAGTTTTTAAAATATTGTCACAATTTATACATTTGTGGACACTTTATCTTCACTATTTTTCAAAATATTAGCCTTGTTTGCATCTATGTAAAATATTTTCTTATTCTTATTGTAGACTCAAAATACTCTCTTCAAATAAAGCGATCGATTTAATACAGTTGAAACAATCTAAAGTTTGAAGTCATGTTTCAAAATAAATTTCTTTTTATAAAATAAGATGTTCAAAAACTATTCAAATCGTAATAGTTTTTAAAATTAATTTTAAATTATATTTTATAAGGTTGGCAACTTGATGTCCAACAACCTCGTCTTTGAAGTTTAAAACATAGTATTCGGGAAAAGGATATATTTTGATTTAGTGAAGATATTTTTGTTTTTTATTATTACTTTCAGAAACACTATTTAAAGACTGATCTACCATCATGAAAATAAGAACGACTGTCGTGTTATGTGTAAACAAGCATTTGGGTTTTACTTTATTACCAGCAATAAAAATACATAATATTATTAAGTGCTTTTTGCTTTATCCCTTGAAATATAAGCTATTAATGTTATTTTATTCAATAACAGCACAATGTTCATTTAATAGCTAAAATATCAAAGATCCTAGGCCTACTTTGGGCAAAAAGACTTATGTGACGTACTAAGTAATTTTTTTTTAGCACTGTATCTCCTCAACTGTTTGGATCATACGCAGTGAACTAGATCACTTAAGATAAAAATTATTATATAGACAAGATTAAAAGTGAATGTTGTGTTTATGGAAAACGTTATTTTTACCGAAACGTCCGAGAAAAATTAATTTCTCGCCCGAGTTTTAAAAACTTGCTTTTTTCCTTAATTTTTTTCAAAGGCTCTGGATCCCGCCCAGGCCTAATTATAATCCAAAGATAAGAAGTCAACTAAAATGTTTGTTAAATCCTCTAAAGGAATAATGTGTAATATTTACTCTTCATTCAATATAGTAAAAAATTAGTAATGAAAAGTTATGTGAAGTTTGTGAATGTGAGAGTTCACTGCCCAAGAACATTTTAAAAGTGACTTAAGATAAGCGTGTCTGAACATTTATACAGAATGAGTATAGAGTGCTCTAAATGAGCTTGCATTCAAGACACACTTCCCACGGTTGGTTTCCAGCATGCCACGCCTCTGCTGCTCAACTTGCCTTGAGTTAGTATCTTAACCACATCAATTTTAAAAGTAAAGTACTTCACCAAAAAAGCGAATGAAGTTAACCAAACTTCCCAGATATACAAAAATTACAAGAGTTTTGGAAGCGGAATATTTTTCCCACTGTTTAACATTAAACACAAAGGTTATTAGTGCTTTGAGGTTATTAATGAGGATAGCTTGAAGAAAATATATTCACATTATAAGGAGAGGATCTAGTGGAAAACTACCGGCAGAGGGGGGTGGGGGGGGGGGGCTCAACATTTCAATTGGNGGGGGGGGGGGGTTTGACCCGCAGGACATGCCCTTTGCCAAGTGTAACCCAATTCTGATGCCCAAGATTTATCGTCTGCTGCAATGGGTACATACCATTAGTAATGGCAAAAATAACATAATAAAAAAAAGTATTGGCCCATATATAGTGCATGTGCCAAATACATCCGTCCAAGAAATTTACTCATATGAAAGATGCCACAAACAAATAACGTACAAGCTTTTAATATGTTTGGTGTTTCTGAGGGTTTGGCATAAAAGCTAAGAACATTTTTAGGAGTGCTAGAGCATTAATAAAACATTCAGAGGGCCTAATACCGGTAAATTTCATAACGGTGACTTATTTGGGATTACAACTATGACAAACTAAGCCATGAATACCAAATGCTGGAATTAATACTTATTAAGGCATAGTGTTGGGTCGTATATATACAAGGCCATACTATATGAGGGCCAATACTGTGTATAAACATAACCATTAAAATTGACAACAATCCATCAATAAATCACGAATTAAAATTATGTAAAGGAATCATCCCTATACAATTTTGTTGTGAATCATTGAATTTCCAGCAAATGTTTAGTGAGAGTAAGACCAACACTTTCCCTTTGTCACCCTTTGAACCCTCATTAGATAATTGATACATCTCAAACTGAGTGCGGTGATGTTTTCGGTTAAAAGCCAGTGAGCGGAATCTTCCGACCTGTGTGTACTGGTACCCAGCACCTTAAACAAACACTCATGTTCCAAACTCATCAATAAACCACTTCTCAGAAAATTACACTTAAATGCCATCGAAATACAACAGATCTATCATAAACATCGCAATCTTCAATGCCTTAAATAAATGACATAAGTTTCATAGCAAAATTATATTCAATATTTAGAATTAGTCTTTTATCCTTGTTTGTGAACTTTTCTTTGGTAGCTATGTTAATTCATTTTAAGGAGTGGATAGTGGAAATTTACCAGAAGATGGCTTTGATAAAAACACCTAGACATTTGAATAATTTCTCTAAAATAAGCACAAAAAATTACCCTAATAAAGAGATTGTTAAAATCAACACAAATTGAATACAAAATCCCTATTTTAAAATTGCATAAATCATACAGTACAGTTAAATAATTTTTAATGATAAAGGTTTAGGAATTATCATTTTTCAACATGGCAAAATGGGTGCAAGCAAAAATCCAACCATTAAGTTGGGATTATTATGGTATCTGTAAGTGTCAGATAACAACATAGAACCATATCTGATATATCATGTTGAGGCTTCAAAGGACTTTCAAGAACGGCATTATGAACCGATCATTTCAATAGCATAGCACAGTGCAAACTTAAGCAAGTCATTGAATTATCATGAAACCCAATTAAAATTCCTAGAAAATAACAACACTTTACTAACATGCAGAAGCTGGCCGTGGTGATGTTCGCCCATTCAGCTTCTAGATTTACCAACTATACATTTCCCTGCAACGATATGAAAGTACCAACAAAAAAACATAAAATAAAATCCATGTTTAGATCTTCATTATTCATCCAATAAATAAATAATTTTTATCAGGACCAAACAAATCACTAATGAAGTTTATTTGATGAAACTCACTTAAGTTACTTTTCCTAAAAACTCACAAAATAAGAAATTGCATGTTAAGATTCCCTTTGAGCAGTGCCAATTCAATTCAGATATTAAAAAAAAATATCCTTATCACACAACCCTTTCCCGAAAATCAATCGACAACGTTCAGAACTATCCAAAATGACAAGTGCTTGACAACTTACGTGACTGGTGTTGTGGTTACCCAAGAATGAAGCCTCACGTATTGTTTGGTTTCTACACGTCGGGACACAAAAACAGCCAGGTCACAACATATTTCCAAAGGTTTAAATTCTTCAAATAATCTAACATGATCAAGCAAACCACACAAAGATCCCTTTAGAATTTCAATTCAAATACCATCGCTTCATGCACACAAAAAATAGCAATAAAGAACAGTTGAATGGATGGAATAATCACTTAACACCACCAGAAGTTACAACATGACTGGGAAGTAGTTTCGTACAAACAACCAATTACTCTATATTAAAAAGTTCTCCCTAAACAATAAGGACACAGAAAAGGTTATGGCAGTAGCATGGGCAAAACACAGCATATGGGCAATTAAAATCAACGTTTGTGTGTTCTTAAATTTCATAGTTTTTGGTAGTTAAGGCTAAAACATGTGGACAAAGATCCCAAAAATTGTGATTTTTATTGCAGATTAAGACGGAAAAAATAAATCGATTAAAGACATATCTCCAACAGACCCAACAGAAAATTATGAAAAAGGAAATATGAAACATATGTTAAATAAAGTTAAAATACTCATAAAACTGATATTTAACCAGAGATTTAAAAGGGTGAGCAGAGGGAGATTAATGTGCTGATGGTTGAGTCAAAAGCAGCACAAACAATTTTTTTAAACATTTGAATGAGAGCATAATACAATTAAGTCTACGAGCAATGGAAAAATGTAGTTACATTTAAAAATATAAATATAATTACTTCTATTATAAACTATATAAAAGAGCATTTATTCCCTTTACGCATATTTAATTGAAAGTATATATTACCTAAAATTTTAGTAAATTTTTACTTAAAAATCAATTATGTAGGTAGTGAAGGAAATAAAATCTAAACAAAAATTCTTTTTTTTCCCAAGAGTATAAATAGCTTTTGTTGATTCCACCCCCCCAAAATTAATTCAAAATGATGAGTTTAAGCAATGGCAAACTTACAAGTAATTTATTTGGTAGCAAATTTATTTTATGTGCAAAAATAAAAGTTATTTTTAATTTTCATAACTAAAGGTAAAATAATTCAATGTTAAATAAATCTAGCTTAAAGTTTGTAAATGATTAAAGCAATTCAATTTTTTGAAACCAACATACATAAATATCCAGTCTCCAATATCCTGAAAATGTAACATTTCAAAGATACACAGTGAAAAGTTTAAACGCTTTTAAATCATACATAAATTAAATGTAGAGCATGTTAGCACATACATCTTAAGGCAAGTTAATATCATTAACAAGATTAAATCTTTCAAAATATGTATATTGGTTTGAATACAGATGCATACTACAAAATAATTCAAATGTTATATTTTGTTTAGTTGGGTTTACTTTAAATTTTGAATTTTGCAATCAACGTTATGTTAAAATGTGGAATTTATTGAACACATCTATAGAACAAAATAAAATTTCCAACAAAAGTTGAGCAAAGAAAGTATTATCATGTATATATTAATTACTTATTAGTCTATGAGGTATAGAGCACTAGGCTAAATCATGGTTTAAATTAGGAGGGATAGCCAGCACACTTACCTTGGTGATACTGGAGTAGAAATTATTTAGATATAACACTAAAAAACACATAAACACATTGTTAAGTACAAGCTTTCACTGTCACAGACAGCTTCATCAGGTCAGGAGAGTAGACTGATTTCTTGGTTGAACTGTCAACCAGGAACTGTTCTTGGTTGACAGTTCAACCAAGAAATCAGTCTACTCTCCTGACCTGATGAAGCTGTCTGTGACAGTTAAAGCTTGTACTTAACGATGTGTTTATGTGTTTTTTGGTGTTATATCTAAATAATTTCTACTCCAGTATCACCAAGGTAAATGTGCTGGCTATCCCTCCTAATTTAAACCATTATTAGTCTATGATAAACTCAATGAGGCTGTTCAATAATTTAAATGTGATTTCAATTTTTTTAACTATAGTTTTATCCAATATCATCATGTACAGTAGCCCCGTGGCTTCTTTGGTGCTGGCTGACAGCTCACAGCTGACTTCTGACAGTCAACATTTAGGTATATACCTAAATTTTGACTGTCAGAAGTGACAGCTGCCAAACACACATTTTTTTCAAAATATATGTTTTGGCGTAGGGATAAATAATTTGGTCTGGTAACTTTTCAAAGCCATCAGTCAGCTGTCAGTCAGCACCAAAGAAGCCATGGGGCTACTATAGAAGTAATTCAAAACCATTTGTAATAAGAGAACTAGTTAGAAAATGTTTGTTATTTTGGGGTTTGATTAAACATTTCTTTTAGTAAAGTATTAATTCTAAAAAGGTAGTTACAAGTTAATCTTCTTGGAAAAACATCAAATAATAAGTATTGGACTTTTTAAATAAAGGCAAATAGGACAATAGCTGGGTTCTATAAACATAGATAAGACAAAGACTACATATATGCAACAAAAAAACTGCAGAACAGAATAAATACTGTAATGTGTTTGTATTTGCTATTCTGTGGACCTGCAGTACTTCTAGCACATGTGCCAGTCTTTACTTCCTGTAATTTTACCAAAAACACGATTTAGAATGGCGGATGTGTAAATAAAGAACTAAGAAAATATACTAACACTAATATGAAAACATATTAAAAATAAATAATTTGATATTTAACAGTGCTGAACTGTCAAAAAAAGAAATGTACGCATATTCATATTTAGGAAATATCGGATATTAAGATTGTGTTGTGGTTACTAGTGTAAGAATGATTTGAACAATAGAAAAATGTATATATGTGAAAACATAGCAAAGCTATACATAAATACACAACAAAATGAACAAAACAATTTAAATCATTAAGTCACTTTACATGCTACAAAATTTAAACACGATTAAAATATAGTTGTATAGTTAGACTAAGCTCAATGCAAACAGAATTTTCGAATGTCTAATTTGAAACAATACTCAGAACCACTGATAAATTTTGTGAAAAAGCAAAAACTAACCACAACCAATGAAATAATCGACACAAATGATGTAAATGAAACACAAAAACTCCTGCAAATTCTGAGTCTATGGAAAATCTATGCTTCGAAAACAGAGTCAAGAAGAAATACCCACAAATCCAAAGCTAAAGACATTGCATTTTCCTGAATATACAAACCAACATTCTAATATCTTCATACTTCTTCTCACCAATAAAACAAAACTCTTTTTTAAATTATAATATAGTTTGACTTGATTTTAAAAGAGAACTGGCTAATCAATTTTTCCTTTAACACGGTGAGACCAGCCAGAATGATCAAATTTCCTTCTCGAACCAAATTAACTTTTTGGACCCATCAACTATTAACAAATCCCATATGAATTGAAAAAAAGATTTATTTATTTGTATGTATTGTAATTTATTTTTTTACGGCCAGATATTCTCATGGCGTCCACAGCCCCAATAGAACAATTCTTTTTCAAATTGTGTAATTTATAATATGTTCAAATGACACAAATTTTTGTAACATATTTTTATGTAAAATGTTTTATCTTGAAGCGCGCTAAATGGATAAAATACACTAACATACTCCATAGTAGAAACTCATTAATCCAAATGGAAAATAATCCATAAGAAAGAAATTAATACGTACATTACTTAGAGCATAGTTTTGTCCTTTAATCGGACTTTACTAAGTGTTGGTCTATCTACTCATATTTTGGGAAAAGGTCTTGTCAGGCTTAATGAGGCTGTACTGTATTTGGGTTTGAACTGCCATATGCCATAAAAAAAGATTCCAGGATTAAGGGTAGAAGTATGTTCTCTAAACCCCCGCCCCCCCTTCTGCGGTACATGAATAGAATCTCGTGAGCTGCAGAAAAGGTCTAAAACCAATTACATTGGACAATCCTAGGGTCCATGTTGGTCCAAGTGGAAGTTTAACCTTGGTAACACAGTGGGGGAACAAAGTGTTAAAATCGATTCAAGTTGCATTCCATAGCTTATTAAAATGGTATATATAAATGTTTTTGATTTTTCGAAGTCCATTATATATTTGGTTTAAGAAAAAACCGAGCGTTTGTTGTACATGAGACCCTCTTATACCTACATTACAGTATATTAAGAGAAGCTGACCAAATCAACGAAGATAATAAGATCACTAAACAGCTTAAAATAAGTTTATATGATACACAAATTTTGAAAATGTTGGCAATGAGAATTTTTATTATCAAATTATCACCCTTGGCTCAAATTTCTAGTGTTTCACCAAACTGCAAGGTGACATTAATTGTACAAAAATTAATTATGTAAAGTTACTAAGAATCACAGTAACCAGTACAGAAACCAATATTGAAAAGTATACAAATCCATATTCAAACCAATATAATAATCAAAATCAGACAAAAGGTTTATTTAATAAAGAAGGGGAAAATAAATTCACGTATTAAACTGATTAAATTGGTCAAAAAATGGAAATCAAAAGGATCAATGACTTTCTCACAAGTGAAATATTTATAATGCCTGGATAAATGATACAAAAAATTTGAACTTAGTCAAAATATCCAAATGTGAAATGGGATTTGCAAATGATGTGCATAAGAAAGAAAACACTAAGTGTAAAAATGTTGCAATAATGGCAGTGATTAATAAATAGCTGTTTGTTGAGAAGACAATCCGACGATACAGTCTGAAAAAATAAAAGTTGTGAGGCAAACAAAATAAAAAGGTCTGCATGGAATGGTAACAATTAAATCAAGCAATAAAGATTTCGGCAAAGTTTATTACCACTTAACCTACTAACGTTTTGTAGTGGAGTTCTATTCCATGTGGTCGGTTGAGAGATGTGCATAAAAGCATTCCTCAATATTAAAATACATTATTTTTAAGAAAATAAACACAATGAAGATTCCTGAATACGTTGGCTAAATACTATAAACTGTCATAACTTTAATTTTACAAAGGCAAAATTGACGCATAAAGTAAAATTCAAAAACTAAAACAAAAACTTTAACACTTTGCCTGGCGCAGGCCCTAAACGTTACGTAACATTAAGTTATTGTACTGCCCCATATTAATGAACCACTTAACTTTTAGCCAGTCGGAATACTTTTTATTGAAGCTAATAGACGGAGCTACTACAGTTCAATGCCATACTACGATCATGAATAAAGTAATAAATGTGAAAAAAAAGATTAACAAAAATATTCATCTGTTAAAAGAGTATATGGGCAGAAAAATGGCTGCTAGACCTACACAGATAGTTATGATAGGTGTGCACCAGGAAATGGGTTAAGCTTTTGTAGCAAGATGTGTGTGACTTACAAGAAAGTAAAACAATTGTTACAGCCATTCGACGTATAGTTTCACAGGAGTGAACTTGGCACACGAAAGTTGTACACACCTGGTAGTAAGACTATTCATTCTCAAATATAAATCTTGTCACTAAATGCAGAGTATTGAAAGGCTAATCTGTAGCTTGTCAGGAACTAGTGGCAGCTCATGGGTTAGCAAGATAATACTTGAGGGGGATGGGATTATTGAGGCAATTATTAAAGGATAGGAACACTCAAATGTAATGAAGTCTGCAACCACAGTGGGTTGGATTAGAATCTTTTTTAAAAAAGGTTGAAAAAGGGAATTTAAAAAAAAAGTTGACTTATTGGTTACTAAATACCAGAAAAATATGGTTTGTTTATAGTGTTATATCATAGTCCTTGTAAATTTGACCAAAACTGATTATAAAGGTAGATATTTTGGTTAATGAAGGTTTTTTTTTTTAATATGCATGTGATTTATCAGGCTAATGTGGTAGGGTGAGACAGGTTAAGATTAGATTGAGTGTAACTGCATTTGAATGGAGTGAGGGTGCAAAACTATTTAGGACACCCCATCAGCAGCAGGCCAGTCTATTGTAAACATGCAGCCACTCAAGTGGGTAATTAATTTTTTAATTAATAATAAAACGTTATCACATTCAATGCAAGCAAGTGAAACAAGCCAAACGACTTGCTGAATTAAACTAAGTTCCTAATTGATATCAATTTGTACATAAACCCAAAATGAATTTTGGTTATTGCGATCACAAAATAATCCAAGTTACATTGAAACTTATCAGTTATTCATTAAAAGTTATTTTTAATTTTTCCAAATTGAGTGAATCTAGAAATTACATATAGAATAATTCTAACATGAATTGAGATTTATTTGGATATTTTAAGTTTATATCTAGAGACATGGATACATATTAATCAACTACATTCCATTGAAATGTACTTTTTTTCAATCATAGGTGTCATGTGAGTGATAGAAAATTTTGCATGAATGGAATTATGAAAGGCCCTTTAGATGTCCATTTCTGCAAAAAATCTATTTATGGTTACACTGCATTAACTCTAAGATCTTAATCATGAATAAAGGAGACACTATAGAAAAGATTTCATAGCTGAATTGTAAACATGTTTATGAACAAAATGGTTTTTCACTTTCTTACAAAGGCTAACAAAGACCACTTTGTTAATGCTTAACCTTGGCTGAACTAAATAACCAAGGAGCGGAAAGTTTTGTTGTGAAAGAAGATTATTAGTCCATCTTTTACCACTTGTCATTTAAAGATTTTGAATAATTTTTAAAAACATTGTGAATGTGTGCTAATTATTATTTGTGAATGTTTCAGTTATGAATTTTATGAAAGTGCACTTTCTGAGTGGTTTTTGAAGATAAAAATGACGTGCATTGTTGTAATAGAGAACAATAATACATTATGGTTTAGTTAAGTGTGTTCACTTAAACCAGCAATTTTAAAATTAATTTAATCACATTCTAATTTGGTACTAGTTTATTTTAATTTAAATTACTTTTTAAAAAAATTTCTTAGTCACCAACCAAACAATATAAGTATTGCACATGCACTATCAAATTTATTTCAATTTTATCAAAACACACAGTTAGAGTAAATTAATATAAACTTAGGCTTATGATAAAGTTTAAATGATATTTTATAAATAAACAAAGCTTGAGTAATTTAACTTGAGCATATCTATAGTGTCAAAACAATTTAACTAAACAGATATTTATCCTAACATGACAATTTAGGTATCAGGTATTGATTAATTTTAACAAAGACTTAAATTAAAAACCGATTCCAAAATTTGAAAGAAATTCTTAGGCCCCGTGCAATATATAGAATAGAATTATAGTACCACATTTCCTCCTTTCAGCATATAACTTTTGGGTTTAGAAATAAAATTTAATTTCCTTCTCTACGAATTAATTTTTTACACTAGAGGAAAAGGATTTTATTATTTACGTCGGTGAATATCCAATTGTGTCAAGCCCTTTTGATTAAAACAAAGAAATCGAGGAACGAAAATAAAAAACTAATTTTATAAGGGTGCCAATTTTGTTCAGTAAAGTTAAACTGTAAAGGTGGAAATAATATAACATTCTATTTGATCACTTTTAGGTTGATGGATTATTTATTGGTGGTGGGAGGGGGCTGAAGTAGCATTAGAATCAATCTAAAACCCTCTTTCCCAGGTATTCACAGATGGACTATCCAATTTAATGCTAACACCTGCTCTAAAAAATGCGTCATGATTATCAGGTCCAATTCTGTGTCAACAAGTGTTTTAAAATAAATAAATCGGTACATATCCAACAGTAATTAATGACAAAATTGAAAATGCCTTAGAACTGTTACATTGGAGACAGCAAAGCATAGCTGCTATGCATACAGTTGGTGTGTAGTATAATACTATTCCAGTCACACTCGTTTGGCTGATGTAGGTAGCAGTGGTTTTTATTTGGCTAGAAACTAAAGCTGTGTCAAGGAAGGTGTCCGCAAGATGTAGTTATGCGAGGCTAACTAATAATGAAAATTATTTACATTCAAATTCTGTACTATCTGGACCAAAATGCTGCCACGAATAATCGTGACTAGTGTACTTGATAGCCACACTAAATACACAGAAAATATTATGCACAAGAAATAAAAACAAAATAATTACTTGTGTTTTAAGATATAGAAAGGTAAATTGACCAGATTTAATTATAAATAAAAATAGAGTTGACAATCTGAAGAAAAATGTGACATATTTCCAATAGTACTCACAAGGGTATGATTAGATTAAAAAGTTTAATTGAATACTATTGTATCTTTGGATTCCAGAAAATTCAACAGGACAACCTTTAAAAGCAATTAAAAATTATCTTTCTTTGCCAGAAATATATTATTGTAAAGACGTTGCACACTCATAAAAGAGCTCACATGAGTAAGAAGGGAGGGAAAAAAAAAGGTTCTGGGTGAATTTATATATATTTTTCATTTTGGAAAATAGATGAGTGTTTTTAATTAAAGGAGTGAACTTACCTTCTATTGAGGAGGCCAGCGACAGTCCCAACTTGAAGAAAATTTTCTCTCTCTTCTACTGGTAATATTATTAGAACATATTTAAGTGGTGGATTGAAAACTGTATCATCCATAAATATGCAGTCCTGATAATTGATTATAACTATTTTGGTAGGTATGTCAATAGAAATACAATATCAAAACTTTAAAGTCTTAACTCAAACCCTTTTCTTTCATATTTTAGTGATTTTATCTCTAAATTTGAATACATGAAAAACTTTGAGATTATTTAAAATCCAAAGCATATTCAAAATAACTAATTATGAAATTGGTATTGGTATTCATGGATGTGCACATAAATATTGAGGTCGAATTGGAAAGAAGAGGTATAAGAATGTGCGAGGATAACGCGAGTTGTGTTGTTAAGACGGAAACAGAGGACTTAGTGGCTTCAAACTAAAATGGGAGTCAAGTAGTGCAGTGTCGTGTACTCTAGTCCACCCTTATTATTTGTAAAAGTGATAGAAATGGTCATCAATAAAGTGGAAGGAAAGAATAAAATACATGTTTGCTGATATGGGGGGAGGAGGAAGTACACGAACAGTTACAGGAATGGAATGAGGAAGTGAGAGAGAGGAATAAAATTTAGCATGGCAAGGTGTGAAGTGACGGTAATTACAAGGAAGAGAATAAGAACTAGTAGAACTATAAAGTTTGACTGCAAGGGAAGCCACGAAAGAAATTGGAGCAGAAAACAGAAAATGTGAGGAGAGGAATGGAAGCAATTAAAAGGATTAATAATGGCGGAAGGATAAAGGAAGATGGAGACGTTTTACTAAACTGACTCAGTCACAGGCTGGAAACGGTTGATAAATAAACTCAAAACCAAAACGTGCTCTGGTCCAATGTACTGTCAATACAGCCTGTAAAATAACCAGCAATAAGATGATACAAATACTCAATACTGTGTTAGATTAGACAACTTCTTTAAGACTCACCACTTTTTCATGCTATAGATACTTTTCCGCTTAAGACTAAGTTCAAACTTTCTTATGTGACCACTAATGAACTTCAGATTGTCTGATGCTATTGGCGACAGAGTCAATGTGTTAACCTGGACGAAAGACTAGTGTCTTGCATCAGCCTGTTCTCCAGCAGGTAACAACTCTTTCATAATACTCTAAATTTAGCAAATTTCTTACGATTTTAAAATGTCTTTGCCTCATACTTCTTCAAAGAGTAAATGTGATGCAGGGAAGAATACCAGCACATTCAAAATCAATGTAGTCCACACAAAAACTTTCAAAAAGCAAATGAGTCAACCAAGCTAAGTCTACAAATTATCCTCAAGTCACCTCTGAGCCCCCATCACCTACCTACTCCTTGCCTCACTCTTGACTTCAATGTTGAAGATGTGGATGAACCACGCGATTCATTGTTCAAGAACTGAAGTAAAGGAAGGGACTTACTTTTTGTAAAGGTGTACATTTTAAGCTATGGGAATTAGCGACCCAACATAAACATTGTCATGTGTCTAGCCTAACCACGTGAATAGAGAAGTGGGGACAGCTGTTTAACACAAAACCCAAGATAAAATGTGTCTCATCTGCAAGTACTGTTGTCTACAAACCCAGCACCAACAGTTAACGATCTCCATTCAATTATCTTTATAGGTTTATTTTGTACCTCATTTAGTTTTACATTAGGCAGAATTGCCTTTCTCTCTCTCTCATATATATATAAATAAAAAATAACCTCACAAAGTGAAAAATATTTCCTTAAAGAGCTTTTAAGTATTTATATAAGTGTAACTCACGGTGCAATCACTACTGGTCAACAGGATTTTTATCTCTAGCAATATTTTGGGCTTTTTTGTAGAACTCTAAAATTACAATAAAAATGTCACATTGTGTACCCAATTGTTTACAAGTGGATGTGTATATTACTACAATTTAGTTCAGAGGATTTGTCCAGATCTTTCATATGATATACAGAATTGTTGATTGCAAACATAGTAGTAACTTCACGTACAAACCAAATGGGTAGTAAGACGCGATGTTAAAAAAAATCTATAATAAAACACTGATCAGATACATAACCAAATATAAATCAGATTTATTAATAGATGCCAATAGTGTTGCTTGAGAGCATTATTGTGCTGCGTAAATGCTTAAATAATAGCTTTCAGTTACAGAGAAATGGCAATCGTGTGAGCTGTTGATATGTTTTAAAGGGTTTTGCCTACTATTGTCTTGTCACTATGCCAAAGAAAAATGTTTATCAGCTTGGAAGGGGTGTGATAGGATTACAATGATGGCGGGAGGTGGAGGGGGGGGGGTGAGGAGTGGTCGGTCGGTCCTCCCTACCCCTAAGTGAGGATATAAATCTTTAAAACTATTAATCATGCATATCCTTCATATTTTGATTGATATATTAGTAACCAGGATCGAAACTAGGCTCTACCTACGTACCAGGATACCTACACAACAAATATGTGGATTTGACTAATTGGGAAATTCAAAAGAATGCATATTGATGTACCTATCGTGTGGCGGGAACTGTCTAAGTTTATAATTGTGATATCTGCGAGACAAAAATATCAGATGTTGAAAAGCAGTTTCAAATATCCAAAAATATTTGCAATATGGCTTGTTCCACATAATGTAGATCTACTGATGGTAGTCCTTGGCGCAAGGGATGAAAGAACCACTGATTATCATGTAAATAATTATGTTGCAATCTCAAATGTACCATCCACTTTGACTTTCAAACGAAGAGCTATGACGAAAAACAACATTTAATTAAGCAAGGCCTAAAGTTAACCAAAGAGTAAATTATTTGTTCCCGGTTACAGAAAAAGAAGTTACTAGAAGCAAGATCCAAAACAACATTGTAATGACCATGCAGTAAGTGTATTCAAATTATTTCATAATGAAGGACAGTATGGGGAAGATATTAATTACTAATCTTCTGAAATAACTAGGTATTGAACACACACGATTGAAATGGCACTTATTTAATGATGTGTCTAAATTAAGTTTGAAAACGAATCTGCTGCATAATGGAAATTAACATCTATCAGGTCTCTCTCCTTTAATTTGTACCGCTTGCATGAGAGAAATATATAAACGTGTGTCGAAGATTTTGAGCACAATAAAGTATGATGACAACTCTTTGCGTGTGTGTAGTAATTTTAAACTTATTGAAATATTTACAGGCCCACAGGGAGTTCTCACAAATTAAAAAAGTGAATATTTACACGGAAGTAATGTAAACATGTTTCATTGGTTAAACAAGAATCTCAACAAGCCCAGGATAAAATAGGAAGTGGATTAATTTATCTCACAAACATTTTCCCCAATATAATTGATACTCAACTGAAAAAGGGAATTTTCATTTGGTCCCAAATAATTAAACTACTGAAAGATAATATATTTTGAGACAAAGCTATGGATACTGAAGAGCTTGGCTTTTGTTAAAAGGCATTATAATGGATTTCTTGGAAACAATGAATGTCTGGTGTCAACTTTATTAAAATTCTTTAACAATATGGGATGTTCAGTTTCTACACTCGCCGCGGCTTTTTTCCTGGTAATTTCGGAACTGTGAGTGAGGAACACTTTCAAGAAATGTCCATGATAGAAGAGCATTATCAAGGTCACCAAGATATCTCCTTGATGGGAGGTTTATGTTGGTTTCTTAAAAGAGAATGCAAAATTGACTATAAAAAAAAAATCCTGTGACAATCGTTTTTAATTATATTCAATGTACATATTTTTTGTATGATAGTATAAATTGATAAAATTGTTTTATTTTAACAAGGAAAAAGTTTAATGATGAAGATTGCATATAAGTTTATTTGTGTAAATTGGTAATTCATTTCTAAATTTAGTATTGATGTAAATGTGACACAAATTAATGGGAATTTTTGGATATCAGGAAACTACTTTCTTTTAGAATCAGTCACTTATGTGCTCTAGATATGGAAAGGAATATTTATCAACGCAGATTACTTCAAATTGGAAGTGGGAAGTTTCCACACACTTAATTTTTTTTAAATATTCTATAAACTTACAATGTTTACTGTATTAAAAACAACTGAATGGGAGTAAAATGTGGTACCAATGACAAAATCAATCATATTCGCTTAGTAATGTATACTGTAAGCCTGTGCAAAGTGTTGAAATTTCAAAACTAGATAGAATTCCTAAAATTAAAAATGGCAATATTTAAAAGATTCAAATTAAATACGAAGTTTCAAATTTAAATTTGTATTTTTATTTTCTTTAGAAACTAATATTATTCCCTTATTAAAAGAAAAAAAATTCACTAACACAAAATACATCATTAAAAAGCATTTACATTCTACCAAAATGGATCAACTTGTGCAATTTGACTTCACTTGACAAAAGATTTAATTATTAGATCATTGTTTGAATGCGATTTTTATTAAGACATTAAAAACCCAATAAACAGGGCCTAATGAAAAAGCCTTATGTTTTATTTGAATTTGATAAAAAGAATAAAAAAATATTTAATTCCAAACCTTCCAGTTAAAAAATGTTGGATTCAAAATGTTTTTAAAGCATTCTATTTGATTTTGAGTGAATACAAATTAGTGAGCAAAGAAGACAACCTTTGATTCACACAAGCTTACAATACTAGTTCGAGTTAAATTATCTTGAACACTTAATACAACACACATTACCACTTTGAATTGCAGAAAATGTAAACATTTATTTCAAATGAGAAATTAAAAAAAATACACTTATAAACATTGTCTGATCACAAATAAAGTTTTTTTCAAGGGAATTCTCAATCCAAATATTTAAAACTACAACTTCCAAAATGAAATGTAAGCACGTTTGCACAAACTTTAATCCAATGATCAATGACGTATTACCATGTAAGTGACAAACTAGCAATATAATGGACAACATATTGAAAGTTTTTACTTTGCTGAAACACTTAAAACTGACCTGAGAATCTCCAATATTATTTAGACGATCTAAAGCATCTATAAATGTTCAACTTTACATTTTATAGATCACATACACTTTTAAAAAGGAATAAACTTGCTAGGTTCATGACTATTTTATATCATGAAGAGTAACTATATTCTATTTTACTGACGCTGGAGAAGTTTCAATACTCTCTGATGCTAATGTATAGCTACCAGAAAAAAAGTAAACTAGTTACCTTTCAAACTTGTACCACCAACCCCACAGTAGTTCGGCGTGATTTGGCAAAGGGACCAGCGGAGAGCCAACAGGACCAGGGATGCCAACTTTCCTCCAATCTTTTCTTTTTTCTGTTTTCTTTATTGTATTTATAATATACATACACATACATACAGGACAAAATGCCATCATGTTTAATACCTAAATATTTCTAACAAATCATTTGTTGATGTCTATTATCTCAAAATTAGGGAGAAAAGTATACAAATATAACTAAAATTAAAACCAAAAGTATATATTTCAGAAATAATACGGGCATATAAAATAACAATGAAAAATTGTTCACACTTTTTTCATAAACTTACACTACATTAACACATACACTATTCTTAATGAACATCTTACACAATAAAGTCAAAAGAAAAAATATATACTGGAGTAGCATCTCCCAAATCTAAACTTATACTGTTACATTTTTGTTAGTAACATAATAGTCTTTAGTATACAGAAGGAAATAAAACGGAAAGTACAAAAACTGAGGGAATATTATTTCCTTCCAGAGTAAATATTTCCATGGAAAGCACATATTTGCCTATCACATGATCCTACTGATCTGTCATACAAAAACAATTGCAGGCTGGAGATGAACATTTTGTATTGTAATGTGTTTATATTTTTTCTGGTAATAGGATCATTTCATTCAACATCGAAGAAGAAATAATCTGAAAGGAAATCCAAAGACACAACATATATGCAACATTCAGTAAGTTTAATCTTCCTGGAAAGTTAAAAATGATTATTAGTCACTATAAAGTTACCGTTTCACTTCTTCTAACAGAATTGTGAATAAGCTTGATCGGTTTAAATATAAATTAAATCAACAATGTTTGAGTTTGTTGAGGGCTGTACCAATTTTCCTAGTCTTAGATCAAAGTACAATTTCCTCAAATATTGGGTCAGGAATGGAAAACTTTTATGTTGGCGGGAATCTCAAAATTTTAAGTTCATACTTGCTTATAATTATTAATGATAAAATGTTATGTTTATCTATCAGGTTTTTTAAAGTGCCCACCATGTTCTGGTTATTTAAGTAATTGCAATAGGGCAGGGGTGAGTATAGGTTACTATTTATTGGAATACATCTTATCCCATTTTAATCTTAACGTCCAAAGTCGTGAAGTAAGCCTTGGAAACACCAAATATGTTACTAGCATGTACGTTTGTTTTGCCTTACGTCTACCCTTCTTTCCAACATGATCACTCCCTTGAGTATCTGACAGGAGTAGTTTTCTAATATCAGAGACGCAGCACAGATTCTGCACCAACACTGACCCATTGAATTATCAGTTCAGTGACAATGAAGACTGGAAATCCTCGCTCGCTCGGTTTAATACATGGTCGGTCGGTACCATTCCAGCACGCTACAATATAGACCTCCGTAGGAATCAATATATTTTGAGAGGATGTTTGACCCAGAAGAGGAGTGGAGGAAATTATTCCTAAATAAAAAAAGGTGAAGGATGAAACGAGGAAAATCATCAGTTGTGGACAAAGTGACAATGAAAATGATGAGCTGGATGAGAAGTAGGAATACAATGGTTTTACAGGGTGCTGAGAGTGATTTGGAAGGATAACAAGGTACTAGAAGAATGAAATTATAGTATTTATCTTCAATAAAGGGGGCAATATAAAATAAATAAAATAGAATTTGGAAAAATAAAGAATAAATTTAATTAAAAACACTTAACACAGATTTACACGCTCTTAATGAATCTTCCACAGGAAGTAGTCTTGGTAAGACTGAACAGGAAGCTAGCTTCAGTGATGCCAACTTGGGTTTTACAGAATGAAAACTTCACTGGTGGATTTGAAATTCTCTGGAGGCTCATCTATCACAATATGGTGGGTAATGGTGGTGTCGCAACAGGATTGAAATCAGGCCTATTTATGTAATAGTTGGGTTGGGTTATTTTCTAGACTTAGTGAGCCATTGATACGCCAGCTTCCATCTTCTTAACTGGGACATATTGCATTGTATTGTGTTTAATGATCTTAACACTTTGACAGTGTAGTAGACCTCAAAGTTGAGGTTATGAGTGGATGCATGTGATTTAAACTGGGGTTAAAACTAAGCTTTGCTGTGTTAGCATCAGTGAAGCTAGCTTCTCGGGCAGTTTTATCATCAATACATCCTGAGGATCATGCAATCAGAGCATCAAAATATATGTGCAAATGTGTGTTGAAGATTTTACTTTTATTTATGCTTTATTTGTCAACAATTCTATTTATTGTATATTACACTTTATTAAATGCACTTTATTTCATACAAGGAGACAAGAGGTGTGTGAATAAATAACATTAAGATTTGACTAAAAGAGTTCTCAAACATTTCTCAACTGAGCCAGTGTGTCTGATTATCTTTGTTTTAATTGGCAAAGCTCTTAAAAAAACAACCTTGTCCTTTGTTGGTAGGGGGCCCAGTTCGGGGAACAATAAGTGGTGATCGCTTACAGAGTGAGTGCCTGCGTCCTATTTGGGATTAAAGTCGTGGGTAGGCCCTATTTATTTTATTAGTTTCTAGTCCTTTCATGAAATATATATTTTTGAAATTAATTGTTCCGAGTTTTTATGTCTTTATCTACAATGATCTAATCAATGAAAAGTATAACTTATGTAATAATACAACTAATCAAAATGATTTAGACGGTAGTTATCAACAACTAAAGCATTATTTTGGCACAGCCCTAATTTCAATTTGCAGGGGAAAACCCCATTTTAATCACCATGTCATGATTATACTTAAAATTTAGTAAATGAGGATCAATACAAAGGGTGGATAAAACCTTTAAAAGAAATCATGTTTAACATTGAATAGGACCACAAACACAAGTAATGAAACAATGCATTGATTATCCACTTAACAAGAGTGATTAACCTAGCACCTACCTGTCAAATAAGTCATACTCACCGGCAAAGCTGGATAAGGTTTTGTTGTAAAATTCTTGCATTTATAAACAAATCTAGTTAAAAATTGTTTACCCTACATTTGCAATGAACAAGCACAAGTTTTTATTACGTGTGTGTGTGTTGAATTCCTCACACGATTAAAAAAACACTCAACATAATAATTTTAACCTATTTTAAACCAACTAAACTGGGTTGCCAGTGGTGTTAAAACTGACAACACAGGAAGGGATGTTCCACTACAAAATTTCTGCTATTCTACAAGGAATTTTTTAAATGACAAAAAAATACTTCAAAAGCAAGGAGCACTATAACAATGTGTGTGTAAAAAAGCAGATTTCAATATTAAAATAATTATATCATTCTTGAGCCACCAAACATCAGAAATCATATATTCACACATGATATGAAAAAAGGCATTTTTATCAAATACAAAATGAGTTCTGCACAAATCATAAAATGACATGCTCAAATTGTGACAAGATTGAGCAATATTTTATGGAATGACACAGCAGAATATTTTTTTTCATAAAACACCAAAATACAAACATAATACCAAACATAATCATACATATTTTCTATTTCTAAAAAAAGCCAATAGCAATATTTTAATTGTAATATCAAATGAAACAATATATATATCACATAAGAACAAAACTAAATGGTTTGACCAATAATAAGTGTGAAACAAACAAAATAAATTAGCATAAAATAAATCAGGATACCAGTTGGTACAAAGAGAGAGCAGACACCAAAATGGAACCAACAAGGCAGGCATCAAGTACTGTCGAGAGGGTCTCTTTATACTCTTCCAAGAGATCTGTAGTCTCAAGAAAGGGAAGAATATTTATTTTTCAGACAACACCACAGAACAAACTTAATAAAATGAAATTTGTGTCAATGTCAGCAAAACCAATAAACGGGACATGTCGGCTTTTCACACACACATGATTAAGATGTATTGGGAGATTTCCATGCATGTATCTAAAATAGGACATATCATACTTACGACAGCTGTGGAAATGATTCTCTCTCGTGTGTCCTAAGAGTGGGGTAACCGAGTCTACTGGTTGTCAGGGCCCCCGGGCTGTCCCCCATAACCACCGTAGCTGGGGTAGTTGTAAGGCTGCTGGCCTTGTTGTGGGGGTTGAGGACCTAGACCCAAAACCCAACACTCAAAGAACCACCTTTAGGGTCTACAAAAAAAAATAGCTATCAGTATGTTATGTCTATTAAATTTAATTTAATATATATTTTTAAATCATTTGAAAATAAAAAATGACTATAGTTGAGAAACTATTAATAATTCACAGCATCCACTATTTGCTCCTTCCGCCACGGTGTTTCTTTTTCCTTTCTGTTGCTTGATGTTCTTCCAAGTGTTATTTCTGCTACTCCTACTCTTGTTCTGAATCTTCTCCATTCTTCTTGCAGAGTCCCAAACCTTTATTGTGTCCCGAAATGTTTCTATCCCCCCCCTTTCCGCCAACTTCCGGCACTTGATACTAGGGATTCTACTGGTGACTGCTTTGCCTAGGTGGAGTTTCTTGAAATAGCCACAACCAATGTGATCTACTAAATTTACACTGGGTCTGAACTTCATGAGGAGAAAGAATGGTGGAAGGATGGAGGAGGCATTTTACTGAAGTGACCGGGCCAAAGGCCGGAAACAGTTGATAATAATGATTATGTTGTTAATTTCAGATGGAGACCATTATGTAGTTTATAAGACTTCTATGCTGACCATTAGAGATATAATGAATTCCTTTCTCTTCATCTCTGCAACGAGTATGGGGGTTCAACTGGCTTAAGTCCATCTACAACTATTTACACAGGGTGTCCAGCCAAACTATATTTTTTAATTCCCTGACTTTTCCAGACCCAATTTACTTTTTCCCAGACCACTATTTATTGATATTAAGTATATTACGAAAATATTTTTTTAAGATCACAGATTAAATGATGTGTTTTTTTCCTAGATACATATACATTCTGAAATTGTGTCACTCAATAAGGGGATTAAACGATTTCTGCCTCCGGGAAAATGCTCTAATTCAAGTTAAAAATAGACTTCAGTAAAATTGTATTGAGCCATTAAAATATTGCCTCAAGCAAGAACAATTTAACATCATTGTGGGGCAGTCATTCTTAGTTCCTTCTTAAAATGTAGGCCTAGTCAAATTTTGTAAATATGAATATCCATGACTCAATTTTGGCTAAAGACAAGTGGCAGAGGTAATTGTATTATATTTGGAAGAAGATACAGGAAAAGGAGAAAATGTAGATTTGTAAAGAATGAACCTCCTTCCAAACAATTTTTTTCACAATGTTTACAGCGTGCGGCCGGGTCAGTTTAGTAAAATCCCTCCATCTTCCTCTCTTCTTCTACCACTTTTTCCCCTCTAATTTCTTCCATCATTCTTTTTCTCTCAAATGACTTTCTGTATCGGCTCATCCCATATTTCTTGGATTTCCTTGCACTCTTTTTTCTACATTCTTCATTTCCAAAATTTTTTTCAGCATTCTTTCATTTTTATTCTCATTACATGCCGACAAAAAGTCTCAGTCCTGCTTCCTCTATCTCATGTACTCCCTGTACCCCCACTCTTTCACGGATAACTTCATTCCTAATCTTGTTTCTCCTTGTGACAGCTAAAATGCTCCTCACACACTTCATTCCTATGGCCTTCATTTTTTTAATCTTACATCCATTGTTCATGTTTCTGCTTCATGTGTGACAATGGGTACAAAGTACGCCCTATACAACACTTCCTTACACTTAACAGGAACTTCCCTTCCCCATAGCAGGTCTCACACACACACCTATAGAACAACTATCGCTGCTGTCATCTTCTCATTAAATTCTCTCTACTTCCACCTTTCTCCTCAATCATGTGTCCCAAGATATTTTACGCTCTGTACTTGTATCTAAATATAATACAATTCTCACTAAAGCAAAATGAGGTTGTTCCTTTTAGATATGCTATATTTTCATATCAATGTCCATTTCCTGTGTCTGACCTTTATGTTATTCCCTTTGTGTTCCTATCCAAGCGATATTATATATATTTTTCAGATTTATAATATTATTCTAAGCTCAGCTTTCACATTTATTTCGACTAAGAAATTAAAATAATTTGATGGTTTAAATAAATTGAGTCGAATGTAGTGGTAGAGGTCACAAATATTTTGAATAGTCAGGAACAAGGACAAAAACTTTGAGGTAAGATTTTGATACATGTAAATTAAATAACTAGGCCTAATACAATTATAATAATAGTCTATTTTTAATCAAGTATATTTGGTAGGAATATATATAGGTAAATTCTAAAAATTGATTTTAAGATTGACTAAAATAGTTTTTAAATAAAAAAAACCTCATAGCTTGAATTTTAATAAATAGTTTCACAGTAAAACATCAGATTATTCAAACTAAGCCTGAATGAAATATACAAGTGAGCCACATTTCTCGACCGAGCTAGTGTGCCCAGCTACCTCTTAATGTTTTAATTTTTTCTAAACTTCTTACTGTCATTTTGACCAATTTCAATTGACATTAAAATATATCACAGAGTTGAAATTAATGCAATATGGATTTAATCTCAATGAAATTATTGAATACAACATTAATATTTTCCAAACTTCAATAATCTTAAATGTAGAAATCCTTTTTAAAAAATAGCTCAAGCTAATGATTAAATGAGAGAATCATCAGTGAAACTAAATTTCATTATTTTATGCCCAGTAGAAAAAGCAGAGATTAGAATTACCAGCTTTACTTCAAGCACTGGGCAAAACATTCAACACTATCTTGAGATAAATAAATAAATACTTTAAAGATAAATTGGTAGCCATTGTAAACTATATTCCCCTCTACATGTTAAAAGCCGACATACGGCTTAATTTTCTAAAAAAAAAAAGAACCATTCAAAAAGCATTTTTATACCTAAATCTTATTATAAGGATTCTAGCAGAAAAAAAGGCATTTCAGAAGGTTCTTTGGAAGGAAATTGAACCATACTGTTCTCTCTTTTGGTTGCATTCTACCATTAATAGGTGTATTAATAAATGTTGTATTCCGAGTTATTTCATAAAAATCTCAAGGCCACAATGTTATAAAGAGCAACTAGTTAGATGTTTCTTAAAGAACATGTCATGTCATTTTTGGTATTAACTTTTTATTAAGTGAGAAGTATATGAATTAATAATAAACAAACCTGGAGCTCCATAGCCATATCCAGGTGCGGCCTGGTAACCGTAAGGCTGGCCGTAAGGGGCAGCCTGGGGCTGTTGAGGTGCTCCTTGTCCAGGTTGGGGTCCCCCACCAGGCTGTTGCTGAGGTTGCTGGGGACCACCAGGACCCCCTCCAGGTTGGCCTCCTCCCTGTGACATACATATGTTGTAGTAATTTACAAGAAAGTCTATTGTATAGTTTTACCCTGTGAAATGAGTAGGTAGGAGACCAGAGGGATGCTTCAGTAAAAATTGTTTGCATAAAACTAAGCTTCAAAACCTAACTCATTCCCTGGCTTGTGCCTAGCATAGCTTCTGCATTAGACTCTGCTAGCCATTTTTCTACTAATAAATTCTTACCAGACAAATATTTTTGCTACTCATTTATTACATAATTTATCCAAGAAATTTAACATTTAAAGGAGGATGGATATAAGGGCAAGGCCTACTTTCCGTAAAACTGTAGGCCTCAAAGTTTACACTCAAAACTAATTTAAACCCATAATTATGTAATTTCCAGGTACATTATGCAGTCGGTGGATGATTCACTCTCTTTTGTTGAAGAAGGAGACTGATATACCCTGAAAATTACATATTTATGTATTTTAATTGTGAACTTTGAGGCCTAGTTTTCTGTTATGTGTGTAGTATACCGTGCTCATTTATTTTCCTTTCGACGATTAGTTTACCATAGCCGCCCGTCGCCATTTTCCCTTTCTTTATTTAACAATTCTGATTGATTGAACCAAATTTTAGCACAATCGAAAAATAGGAGTTTTAAATATGAAAATATATTGTAAGATATAATTGAATTAGTAACTTTATCTACTAGAATTAAATGAAATATTATAAACAATTGTGCAGTAAAAAATATATTTCAAAGTCAATTTAGACATAGCCACAATATAAAAAAATTTCAAACATAAAATAACTAGCAAAAATTATTCAAACCCAGAGAATATTTACAAGTGAACTTCACACTCCTCGAGTAGACGCAATAGTGTGTCAAAAATAGATGCATTAGAATGTACCTTATTGGCTTTCATCTGAGCCTCAATGGCCTCTGCCTCCTTGATCTTTCCAATAGAACGATAGTACTCTGCCCACTGCGCACTGTAGTCGGGCTGACCGTTCTGAGCAGCTGCCGCAGCAGCGGCGGCAGGCTGGGCCTGAGGTTGTGGCTGCGGCTGAGGGGCGGGTTGCGCCTGAGGTTGCTGTTGGGGAGCCATTCCCTGTTTGCTAGCCTTTGCCTGCTGTTCAATCATCTCAGCCTCTCTATGCATCCCTAATGAACGATAGTACTCCGCCCATTGGATGCTATAGTCGGGCTGGCCAGTTGCTGGATTCACCTGTACCGGTCCTCCTCCGCCACCACTTTGGGCATCTGCACAGAAAAACTCCGGTGCTAAAACTGGCCGAGGAAACAAAACGCACAGATAATAGAGGAATGTGTGAAGAGACCAAAGAGCACATTTGCTCATGCAAAGAATGAATGAAAAATGGCAAGAAAAAAGTGAGGTCAAATAAGTTTTGTTAAACTTGATCTTTATTTTAAGTTATGAGTTCCCTATTTTCAGCTAAAAGTCTTCCTAAGAAAATAAGAAATTTGGGATGAAACCTTAAAGTAACTTAAATCGTCAAGGATTGTCAAGATTGATTTTTAAAAGGAATATTTTTATAGCTCTATTAACGCTTATTGTAGGGCTGGTCACAACTATTTAAGGATAATTAATGCTACCAGAATCCAAGATGTTAATTTAGAACTTTGTATGTATACATGTTATAATTAACGAATTTCGACCGAAAAGAAATTCTAATGTTTAGTTACTATTTTTAATATTCTATTATTGTAAAATGAATTAGTGCCTAATGGCTTGGAAATGTGTAAGACAGTGTAGAAACACTGTACAATAATGTTTATTAATTTATAGTGAAGGAAGCCAACCTTAGAGGATAGTTAGGTTTCCAACATGTTCCTCTTTTAGAACGCAACTAATTATTAAAAATGAAATTAAGGTACAATTAATCGATTCCTTCTAGGTATTACAAAGAATAACAAACGCGTAATGTACTTACTGGGATCGTTTGGATGTCCGGGTTGGTTCTGCCAAGGTTGGTAGCCTCCCCCCCAACCTTGAGGGGCAAAGTGTTGAGGCGGCCCTTGTCTGATAAGGGGGAAAAGAAAAACTTTAAAACAAGCATTGAATCACTAAACTAGCGGTATCTAACCAACTTATTTTCTTAAGGTGGGGGTGGAATAGGACACAAGGAAAGGCCAGTGTTTTGACAGTTTTTACAGAAAAAATATTTTTTGACCAAAATAAATCAATTATTCCTTAAGTAGAAATAAAGTTTAGTTTTCTTTACATGATAAAATCAACAGCTCTTGGATGTTTGTCATGAGCAGCAATAGATGAGAAACTTTTTAAATGAAGAGACAAAAAAAAGTTGTCATCAACTTCCAGAACATCCTTTACAGATTTTGAAGAACTGTTGAGGTCAACATGTGAAGAAAATTTAACCGGGTTTCTATTGGAGAACTATTTGATTTATTGAACAAAAAAAATGTTTATATAAAAAGTACAAAACTGGTATTTGATCGCTTCCCCTCCACTTTCAACTTTAACCTTTAGATGTTATGTTGTCACATACAAAGACCAATTTTATAATAAAAAGATCCTCCATCAGTGGCGGCTCGTTTATAGGCACTGCGCCCCCCCCCCCCCCCC